>JACEFZ010006174.1:0-44098 GCA_014155875.1 Cepaea nemoralis | reverse complement strand
TTATGGTTTATTACATGTAAAATAAAATAAATTTTGGTTTTTACATGTAAATATGTCAAATGAATTAATTGTTGTAATATTATACATATGTCACCTACACGCCCACACGCAACGCTCTGTAAATACACGTACACAAATACTGAACACGCAGGACGCATGTAACAACACGTACAATACAAATGCAATCACTACCTTTTCCGCGTTGTAAATATTATCACTACCGACCATTATTACTATTAAACTCCTTCATCCCCCCATTTCCCACCATTTTGAAACTGTTGTTGATGCTACTGCTGCCGCCCTAGCCGTGTGGTTCTAACAAGGTTATACTGCCATGTTCATCATTACCGAGTGGTGGTGATGGTATTCGTGGGGTTGGAGCCGGCTGGTGAGGGGGTGGCAGGGGAAATAATAACGGTGTACTATCATCTTGTTTCTTGCTTGTAATGTTTCCTTACAACCATTTCAAATTTACAAATGTTCCAATGAATAAAATGTAAATTTGCGCATATGTCACCTACACGTCCACATGCAATGCTCTGTAAAAACACGAACAATACACATTGCAACAATTTTAAAACAGGTCCGCCGCGTGAAGGCCAGGAGTCGGACTTTTGCTGCATAGGTGAATACACCGAGCCATTGGGGTATGTATGCAAGGTTGGGCGCTCACCCCAACCTCGCCCCCGGCTACATAACAGCAACATTTGGAACATGTTGGCCGAAATAAAACTACACATGTAAAGAAACATCTAAGTAAATTAATTGTAAGGGACATAACAACATAAGTTATTTCAAGGGAAATAACTCGGAATGTAATATATTTACTTACGTGATATAAAGAATTGTGCATCATGTATTTACTGGCTATATGGTTACATATATGAAGAGTTATATTAGCCAGATCTAAGTTTATTCAGGTTAAGAAGCAATTCACTTTCAAGATAACATCTTGTGGGGCCGAAAGTCACTGTTAGTTGAGTGTGTTCCTGCTATAGAAAGTCACCAGTGCCAATTTTGACAGGTAGCAGCCCCAGCTGAGAGTGTCTGCAAGTTTGGCAATCTAAACTCTGTAATTCCTCGGTGGATTGTATCCACAGGTGAAATTACCCATACACACTTCAGCTGCACAGTGCCTGGTTTCATCGACAAGTCTGTCAGAAGGGACTGTGATAGAGCATGGTTAACCATTTTTTTTAAATCTCCAGTGGAGAGGTAGCCAAACATTAGATAGATCAGTGATTTTATCTCCAGTGGAGAGGTAGCCAAACATTAGACAGATCAGTGATTTTATCTCCAGTGGAGAGGTAGCCAAACATTAGATAGATCAGTGATTTTATCTCCAGTGGAGAGGTAGCCAAACATTAGACATATAAGTGATTTTATCTCCAGTGGAGAGGTAGCCAAACATTAGACAGATCGGTGATTTTATCTCCAGTGGAGAGGTAGCCAAACATTAGACAGATCGGTGATTTTATCTCCAGTGGAGAGGTAGCCAAACATTAGACAGATCGGTGATTTTATCTCCAGTGGAGAGGTAGCCAAACATTAGACAGATCAGTGATTTTATCTCCAGTGGAGAGGTAGCCAAACATTAGACAGATCAGTGATTTTATCTCCAGTGGAGAGGTAGCCAAACATTAGACAGATCAGTGATTTTATCTCCAGTGGAGAGGTAGCCAAACATTAGACAGATCAGTGATTTTATCTCCAGTGGAGAGGTAGCCAAACATTAGATAGATCGATTATGTGGTTGTTTCGGGATTTGAAAGTTAAATATTGAGCACAACCCACCACTGGCAACGCTGATCGCATTCCGGTATGAACCTAAGGCCTATCCACGCCAATATGGAAGCACTAGACTCGAGTTTCGCCCTCATTTGAGCTCGTCAGTAGTGCACATCCCTGACCGGATCCGGAAACAGTCCCGGATCACGCGTGTGAAGCGGGTGTGTAACCACGTGGCACACACTGGACACACCAAATTATCACAACAGAATACCACAACGCTACCCATCGTAGGCTTATGCTCAAGATTGCCCAATCGCCGCGACCGACGTCCGTCAATCGATGGGACCCGAACGATCAGGACTTCTCACTGGCAAGGAACACCAGGCCTCCTAAAATCCAGTGAGCAACAATCAAATTGATTATGTGGTTGTTTCGGGATTTGAAATTTAAATATTGAGCACAACCCACTACTGGCAACGCTGATCGCATTCCTGGTATGAACCTAAGGCCTATCCACGCCAATATGGAAGCACTAGACTCGAGTTTCGCCCTCATTTGAGCTCGTCAGTAGTGCACATCCCTGACCGGATCCGGAAACAGTCCCGGATCACGCGTGTGAAGCGGGTGTGTAACCACGCGGCACACACTGGACACACCAAATTATCACAACAGAATACCACAACGCTACCCATCGTAGGCTTATGCTCAAGATTGCCCAATCGCCGCGACCGACGTCCGTCAATCGATGGGACCCGAACGATCAGGACTTCTCACTGGCAAGGAACACCAGGCCTCCTAAAATCCAGTGAGCAACAATCAAATTGATTATGTGGTTGTTTCGGGATTTGAAATTTAAATATTGAGCACAACCCACTACTGGCAACGCTGATCGCATTCCGGTATGAACCTAAGGCCTATCCACGCCAATATGGAAGCACTAGACTCGAGTTTCGCCCTCATTTGAGCTCGTCAGTAGTGCACATCCCTGACCGGATCCGGAAACAGTCCCGGATCACGCGTGTGAAGCGGGTGTGTAACCACGCGGCACACACTGGACACACCAAATTATCACAACAGAATACCACAACGCTACCCATCGTAGGCTTATGCTCAAGATTGCCCAATCGCCGCGACCGACGTCCGTCAATCGATGGGACCCGAACGATCAGGACTTCTCACTGGCAAGGAACACCAGGCCTCCTAAAATCCAGTGAGCAACAATCAAATTGATTATGTGGTTGTTTCGGGATTTGAAATTTAAATATTGAGCACAACCCACTACTGGCAACGCTGATCGCATTCCGGTATGAACCTAAGGCCTATCCACGCCAATATGGAAGCACTAGACTCGAGTTTCGCCCTCATTTGAGCTCGTCAGTAGTGCACATCCCTGACCGGATCCGGAAACAGTCCCGGATCACGCGTGTGAAGCGGGTGTGTAACCACGCGGCACACACTGGACACACCAAATTATCACAACAGAATACCACAACGCTACCCATCGTAGGCTATGCTCAAGATTGCCCAATCGCCGCGACCGACGTCCGTCAATCGATGGGACCCGAACGATCAGGACTTCTCACTGGCAAGGAACACCAGGCCTCCTAAAATCCAGTGAGCAACAATCAAATTGATTATGTGGTTGTTTCGGGATTTGAAATTTAAATATTGAGCACAACCCACTACTGGCAACGCTGATCGCATTCCTGGTATGAACCTAAGGCCTATCCACGCCAATATGGAAGCACTAGACTCGAGTTTCGCCCTCATTTGAGCTCGTCAGTAGTGCACATCCCTGACCGGATCCGGAAACAGTCCCGGATCACGCGTGTGAAGCGGGTGTGTAACCACGCGGCACACACTGGACACACCAAATTATCACAACAGAATACCACAACGCTACCCATCGTAGGCTATGCTCAAGATTGCCCAATCGCCGCGACCGACGTCCGTCAATCGATGGGACCCGAACGATCAGGACTTCTCACTGGCAAGGAACACCAGGCCTCCTAAAATCCAGTGAGCAACAATCAAATTGATTATGTGGTTGTTTCGGGATTTGAAATTTAAATATTGAGCACAACCCACCACTGGCAACGCTGATCGCATTCCGGTATGAACCTAAGGCCTATCCACGCCAATATGGAAGCACTAGACTCGAGTTTCGCCCTCATTTGAGCTCGTCAGTAGTGCACATCCCTAGGAGGCCTGGTGTTCCTTGCCAGTGAGAAGTCCTGATCGTTCGGGTCCCATCGATTGACGGACGTCGGTCGCGGCGATTGGGCAATCTTGAGCATAGCCTACGATGGGTAGCGTTGTGGTATTCTGTTGTGATAATTTGGTGTGTCCAGTGTGTGCCGCGTGGTTACACACCCGCTTCACACGCGTGATCCGGGACTGTTTCCGGATCCGGTGTGGATATGCCTTAGGTTCATACCGGAATGCGATCAGCGTTGCCAGTGGTGGGTTGTGCTCAATATTTAAATTAGATAGATCATTGATTGCTATTTTGCATGAGATATTTTATAGTGTTACTGATAGTTTGCCTGTTACTCATAATTTGTAAAAGTTCAGTTTATTGTAACCTGCTCTGTGAAAAGCTTGTGATTTTCATAATCTGTCAATGATGACTATAAGCTATAGATAAAAGAGTGTAGTGTGTGTTTAACATAAGGGATTCAGGGCCAGTTAGCAGCGATTTGGAGGTGAAAAGATAGTCATTTTGACGATAAGCTCACTATAAAGACTTGTGTATATGTATGTCTTATATACATGCACTACGTACATACCACACATGTACATGTGTTCTCGTTTACTTGTGTGTCTCCATTGTGATCAGACATGTTGTCAGAATCTCAACACAACCACTCTGTCATTGCTGTGAACATGTGTGTGATATGGTTAACCTGATGTCATTTCACAACACAGTGGAGTGTTACCCATGATTGGTGGACTTTGCTTACTGCATGTTGAACACCTATTTGCAGATGTATATGGTGCAATAAATATTTACAGTCGAAGCTTCTCATTAACTCTGTGTCCAAGATGGTGTTTCTTCCAAGTAATACATATTTGGTATTATAATAATAACTATCCCAGATAAGAGTTATGGCTTAGCAATAATAAGTTGAGGAGCACCTTTCTGGATAGAAGGAATGAGCATAATGAGGACATAGTGGGTTAATGCAACAAAAGTAGTTACGTTTTGTGTCAGGTCTTAGACAGATATGACTGAGCTACCGTATAACAGTAGACAGTACTACCTGCTTTCTGTTAGCGCCGAACGTTGGGCGGCGCTTACCAAACCCGACACCCCACATTGTGCCAACGGCTTCGGGCGGAAGAGCGCAATTTGGAGGTTACAAGCCTTACCCTGGTGCGAGGAAATGCAACCTAAGGACAAAATGTCATGGCAGGGCAGACCAGGCCCTAAGCCTTAGTTGGCGGCTGGTCTAGGATCGAAGCTCCGACAGGCGGACAGTTAAAGCATTGGTTTGCTGATCCGACAGCTTCTGCAGCTTGTCTTGTTCCAGATGTAGAGGTGTTACGTTTCCTCTGGAGTGAACTAGACAGGCCGAGAGAGGGATCATGCTGCATGGGCAACACATGATCTCTATATTTTAGCCCAGGCTTTGTGCTATGGAGAGGCAATAACTCTATCCCTGGTCTTAACCGGTCTCGGAATCAAAGCGAGAGGCAACTGTTACGGGTTATAAGTTCCTGTCAGTTGGAGACTTAGATGGATAGGACATCTTAGGAGGATGGATGATGGTGAATTAGAGATGGGTAAGAGATCTTAGGGTCGGCCTCTACTACGATACAAAGATGTGTGTAAGCGGGACACGATTGATACAGGCATTGATAATGCACATTGGGAGCAAGTCGCCGCTGAACGTGTTGCATGGAGGGCAAAGATCAGAAATGGAGTAAAGACAAAGGATAAAATTATTGCAGATAAGTCACACACCGAGCGTGTGAGACGTAAGATGGTGCATGATGGTGGAAATGACTACGTGTTCACATGCACCCACTGTGAACGAACATTTACAGCGTGAATTCGCCTTATCAGTCACATTCGCTACCGCCATAGGTAAAAGTTAATATGCCTCTTTAAAGCGCAAACTAACGTCTGTCAAGACGGCAAGGTGCCATTGATAAAGAATTGTAGTAATTGTTTAAAAACTTTATATGATTTACATAGTTCTTTCAATGTGGCTGCAGAAACAACTATTCCAAAATTAAAGAAGGTGGGTCGTAAGAAATGGATGACTGAAGAAATTTTACACCTCATGTAAACAAGAAGACTCAACAAAAATAATTCTGTCAAAGATGAAGAAATTCACAGACAAGTCAGAACATTATGTAAGGAGGCAAAAGAAACATGGCTTGAGGAAAAGTGCTTAGAAATTGAAAGCCAACACAACAGTCAAAATATCAAATTAGTGCACAAAAGAATTCAGGAACTTACTAATAAAAGAACAAGTACTTCAACAGGGTGTCTAAAAACTGAAGATGGCAAAATCATAATAGAAAAAGACCAGATTCTACAGGTATGGACAGATTATGTGAAACACCTTTATGATGATAACAGAGATGAACAGTATGATATTAGATTTATAATGAAGGACCGCCAATTTTGGAGATGGAGGTTCGAAATGTTCTTAAGCATATGAAAGCTGGCAAGGCCCCCGGTGCAGATAACATCACATCAGAAATGATTAAAGCTTTAGAAGAATTTGGACTAGATCAAGTCACCAGACTGCTGAACACATTATATGATACTGGAGATATACCTCCTGAATTATGTAACTCTATATTTATTGCAATCCCAAAGAAATCAGGAACCTTGGAATGTGATCAACATAGAACAATTAATATAATGAGTCACATCACAAAGATTTTGCTAAGAATTATCATGCAAAGAATGAGGAAGAAGATACAACCTGAAATAGGGGAAGAACAATGCGGGTTTGTAGAATGAAAGGGTACAGTAAATGCTGTGTATATGCTGCGAACAGTTATTGAACGTGCTATAGAAGTAAACAAGGATATACATCTTTGCTTTATTGACTATACAAAGGCTTTTGATAGGCAGTTAGACATGTCAGCATGGTGGATATGCTTGCAGATCTACAAATTGATGGGAAAGACATTAGACTTATGAAAACATATATTGGAAACAACAAGCTGCAATAAGGATTGATAATGAAGTGGGACAGTATCAGCCAATTAAGAGAGGTGTTAGTCAGGGATGTGTGATGTCTCCAGATCTTTTTTCCCTGTACAGTGAAAATATTTTCAGAAATGTAGAGGATATAAATGGAATCAGCATTGGAGGACGAAACATCAATAACATTAGATATGCAGGTGATACAGTATTGGTTGCAGACAATGCGCAGGACCTGCAACAATTAGTAGATGCGGTTGTTGTACACAGTGAGCAACTGATGATCGTCAGTAGGAAGGAAGAAATACCACAATATAATATACAAGTAAATGGAAATATTCTTCAACAAGTGAATCGGTACAATTATCTTGGAACAGTCATAACATCTGATGGGAGATGCCTTGAAGAGATTAGAACAAGAATCGCCATGGCGACAGTAGCCTTTAGCAAGATGAAAAACATTCTGACCAATAAAAAGATGTCAATTGAAACGAGAAAAAGAGTGTTGAGGGGATACATAGAGCCTGTTCTTTTGTATGGATGTGGAACTTGGACAATGAGCAGTCAAGCTGAAAAGCATCTGATGGCTGCAGAAATGTGGTTTCTGAGGAAAATGCAAAGAATACCATGGACAGACAGAAAAACCAATGACCAAGTACTGCAGGAGACAAATGAACATCGTAAACTGATTAGAGAAATTAGACGTAGACAGTCAAAATTTTTTGGACATGTTATGAAAAGAAATGGATTGGAGAGCTTAGTGACAACTGGCAAGATCGAGGGGAACAGACCAAGAGGAAGACCGAGAGGAAAATACCTGGATGGCTTGGCCACATGGCATGGACGAGACAGGAACACTGAGCTGATCCACGACACTGGTGATCGAGTGAAATGGCGAGTCATGACCGCCCACGCTTTCCGGCATGGCACATGATTGATTGATTGATAGTTCTTTTTAAGGTCTATAAAATGCATAGGAAATTTTATAACACTTTTGAGAGATATTTAGATGTTGTGTAAAAATTATGGTTATATTTTACAAGGGTGAAAATTTATGACCCATTTTGTTATTTTCTCTTGATATCACATGAATGTTTTGGTTAGCTGTTAATGCATGAATTCATATACATTTTTGCTTTTAAATATATAATTTTTTTCTTTTGTCCAAAACACTTTTTTTTTCTTTCGTGAACAAGAGGGGCCCCTTTTTTAAAAACTCTATTCCTCAATTTAAAATCCCGTTTCCCTTTATTCAACTGGACCCTTCCCCAACTTTCGGGCCAATTTGTTTTGGGGGGGGCCCATTGGAAAATTAAATCCAAAGGGTATATTAATCTGTTTGATGGAAATTTCCTGCTTTAAGAAGTGTTTTTTAAAAAACGCCTTTTAAATGCCACCTGTGTTTGGGGGTTTTAAGCTGGGGCTTCATCAACAAGGGAAATTTGGTTTTTATTTTTATTAATTTAAGGGGTTTGGTTCTCCGGGGCCAAAAACAATTTTGGGTTTTAAGAAACGTCCCAAAAGGCGAAAAAAAAAATTTAAAACCCTCTTCGTTTTCCAAATACCCCCCCTTTTTCGGGGTCTGGGTTGGTTTTTCCGGCAATAATTGGGAGGCCGGGTTTAAAGCCCTAAGGAGGGTTTTTTGGTTCTTTTTTCCGGGAGTTTTTTTAAAACGATTTCCGGTAACAAATTCCCCCCGGGGTAGCGGTTTAAACCGCCCCTTTTGTTTGGGTTGGAAAAAAAATTCCCGGCCCGTTGAAACCCGGGAAAAAAGTACCTAAGGCCTCCCCAAAAATTTCCAGTTAAAAAACCCAAAAAATTTTCGGGAAATCCTCGCCCGGGGCTTTTGGAGTTTCGGGGGGCAATTTGGGGCTGGGATTTCCAGGTTTAAAAGGTTTGAGGTTAAAAGGGTTTTAAGAAATTGGGGGAAATTGAAGAAGAATTTTATAAAAAAATTTAAAAAAGGGGGAAAAATTTAAATATTTTCGGCCAGTTAAAAAACACAAAAATACCCTTGAAAAAATAAAAAATTTTGGAAAAAAAAAAAAGGGAAGGACCCGAGGTAGAAAACCGTACTAGTGGGAAATAACATCAAGAGATGGACGAACATTAGCCTGAAAAAATTATGCAGTCAAGGCGAGAGAAAAACAGTGTTAAAGATCCATTCAGCCAACCTTCATTGTGGAGACGGCACCCGATTGATTGATTGAGAACGGAACATTTAAAGGGTTACACCCGTGTGTCGTGATGTTGTTTCCGTCAACTAAACATTCTCATCAATCACCGCCTCGTCTTCAGCATATTATTCACAATCCCCGGCATCATCTTCAACACACTACTTATCAATCACCGCATCGTCTTCAGCACACTACTTTTTTAAAATAAACCTTCATTATGGAGACGGCACCTGATTGTTGATTGAAAAACGAAACGCGTATGGATTACATCCGTGTATGTGATGTTGATCTGTCAACTAAACATTACTCATCAATCAACTCCTGGTCTTCAGCACATTACTCTCAATTACCGCATCATCTTCAGCACATTACTGTTTTAAACTGATTGAGTGCCAAACAAAACAGGGGTTTTACCCAAGCAAAAATTGATGGCAGAAAATGGGAATTAGGGGTATCCCATAATATTGATCAAAAAAAATTTTTAAAATGGTAGAAAATATATTGTATTATATATAAAATTTAAAAGGGACTTGCACAAGGAACACATTGGTATTGTTTAACTGTTGCAAAATGTTAGAAATATAATAATAATATTAGAAGATGTTGTAAAAAATAAATTGATGACAGAGGTGACATGTACGTAAAATTTTCCACTTCCCAAAGGCGCTACTGCTCCAAGGGTTTTTTAAAAACCCCAATGAAACTTACTGAATTATGAAAACTACACCACTTTGCTACACAAATATCACTAGAAGGGCTCCATAACCCCAAATAAATCACAATAAAAACATACTATTTTGAAGCGCATCATTGTCACATAAAATAAAAAATGTCGGAAAATCATACTCAGGTTTTGACCTTTTTTCTGCTTAAAAACAAAAAATTTATGCTATTTTTTATTTAGTTATAATTATTTTTTTTTAAATTTAATTATTTAAATACCCTTAAATACTTTGTGATAGGAAAAATCAAACTTTAGGGGCACAAATTGGGGCCCCAATTAGCTAATTCCCCTGATGACAAACTTTCAGGGTTTAGCGGCAAACTAGCTAAAGTAGCCGGTTAGTTTGTTTACATTCATACAGGGTTTAAATTTTTAACCAAAATACCACTTTTAAACATGTGCTATCAGTTTAGAATAGTTCACAAAGACCTTTAAATCAGAATAACTACAATCAAAATTTTTTTAAAAACTATTATCAAATGTAAATATATGAGGCCGAAAATCAGGGTCGATGCCTTTGTCAAATCAGAAAAGTAAAAAAACCCTTTTAACTACGAATAATCCCACAATATCCATTCATTTCTGCCCCTCGGGCCTTTCTGGGGCCCTTTTGGGGTGTAAATAAAAAACTTTCTTCATACAAAAAACGTAATTCCGGGGCATTCAAATTAGGATTGACATGCAAACGAAACAAACAAACAAACTGCTAAGACCCGGCAATACAGAAACCCAAAAGTGTAAAAAAAGTTGAGACTGTTTGGCAACTGAGTGATCGTCGGCACTGAATCAGTTAAAACGTTACCCCAAACCATAAATCTAGATGAAAAAATTAAAAGTCTGTACGATCCTACAACTGCCCCTGTCTCTTGGAGGGTTCGGCTAAAACAGCCATTTTATATAAGAAAAAGACTCCCATCATTTATTCTCTCTCTCATCTGCCTGTCACATCCTCTGTTCGTCAAGGTTTCACTTCTTGGAGTGACTACCCTAAAACATGGCGTTTTTCTGCGTCAGCGAACGTACGTTAGACTAAATAACTAAATGTGAGCGCCAAACAAAACTACGTGTGTTTATTTTGTGGCTATTTCAGTTCCTCAACTGGTTCCCAAAATGATTTCTTGTGTGTTAAAACGTGTACTGCATTAGAACCGCCAAAAATGTCTCTTCTTTAAATGTGTGTTAATATACTAGACACAGCATTACGGTCCGATGTGTTTGTGTGTTTGTTATTTGACCTATCCTGGTTTAATATAAATTATGAGACCTATGGTGTTATCTCAATGGTTAGATGCGAATTTGTCCGTATTCCATAGTTGTTAGGTTCATGTGTTTGATAGACATGACTAATGAAGGCACTTTTTTTTGGAGTGTCTAGTTGGTCATGCGTCGAAGCACACTTGTTCCTGAAGCGAGGCGCTGTCGCCATTTGGAGAAGACAGGTCCGAATCCCGGTCGGTAACTATAGCTTTCAGATTTTATGTTGTCTAGTGCGTCCTCTAGTCTCTACTTCTTTCTTCTCCTTCTGTGAGCGCCAAACAATACTACGTGTGTTTATTAATGAGGCTGTTTCAGTGGCCTCAACTGGTTCCCAAATTGATTTCTTGTAAATAACTAAAGTAAAGGTGACTTTTACACCTTTAAAGGGCACTGGACATACGGTACTAGACTCATATTTTTATATGGTCAAACGACACTAAGTGTGTGGTATTGTACGTATCACTGTGACCGCCTTACTTCTCAAGACATTTATTGGCACCAGTTTTAGGCTGGGTGAGTCTGGGAATATAAATATTTAAAAAAAAAAAAAAACTCCAAACCGCCCTGCTGCGTATCGAACCCAAGACCACAGGCACGGTAGGCGAGGGTCTAGCCACTATGCTATCGCGGCTCCCTGACGTACGTTGTGACTTTTATCACCTTCATATGTGTGGTTCAATATTGAGGTATGTCCTCTGGTTATTATAACTAAGAGGGGACTTCAAATGAAAACCTTGAAAGTCCGAATCAAAAGCTCACTGTGTGGGCTTCATAAAAGGTCGAAAAAGTGTTCTAGTGGCACGAGATGGAATATTGCTTGGATAGCAAATCCATTACGTGGAAAGGCCGAATCAAAAGCTCAGTGTGTGGATGTCATCTTCAGACTGCATTCTTCTGGTTTCCGGAGGAACAGCCTGTGGTGAACGGAAGGCCCAAGATACGGAAGTTAGGCTAAGCAGCCATGTGCAGGACGTGACGATTCCTTGGGTGAGCCGAGTACCAGAGCGCTGTGTGATGGCTCTGCAACTATGGAAGCCTCCTTGGATGGCGGGTATCCCCATGGTCTACCCCTGCCTTCCCTTGAGGACTGACCAGGATGTCTTTGGCTTTTCTGTATGGGCCAGCTGGGATGGGGGATAACATCACAACAGTGAGAGTCAAACGTCCTAAGAAACCCCCGGGAAGGTTAACCTGGTCATCAAATTCCCGCAGAAGTCGGGTGTGTCGGCCTAAGGGCGCGAGAACGCGGCTCTGCTGTAAACAGGCACATCGCAATCACGTCCGAAAAAAAAAAAAAAAAAAAAACTCCGGATGACCGCAGAAGAAGAAGACGAATTACAATAACCATGCCATTGTCTTAAAACGCGTCAATGTTGTTGTTAAAGATAATAAGAGTGTTAAGCACGAGTCATTATGGTGCGGACGAACACATTGACGTCAAAATGACAGTTTAAAGATGACCTCCTCACTTTTGACATGCACCAAAGAGGTGTAGCGTTCTGTTAACCTTGTTTTAATCAGTGGAGGGGTAAGACCTATAGACATTCATCGGCCAATGAAGGTCCAGTATGGTGATGCATGCTCGTATCTTGTGAATATCTTTTATGTGGGGGAACATTAAATCTTTCAGCCACATCGACCTCCAAGTGAGAGCAGTAAATTTCCGCTGTATGAGTGAGTACTAATTCGTAGCCACAAAAATGTATAAATCCAGGGCAACAAATGTGAGTCTGTTCAAATTTTTCCTCTGATGCTAAGAGAGTCAGTGCCAAACAGACAGTAGCTTTGGACCAAACAAAAACGGACGGCGGAAAATGGGAAGTAGGAGTGGGTCACAGTTATGGCTTAAAAGTTGTTAATATAGTAACAGATATGTTGTATTATATATAAAATTAAAGGGGGTTACATATTAAATACTACTGTATATAAAAGTTGTAGCATATCTTTTGCATGACGTAGCAGTCAACCCCAGCATGTTTTTTTAGCTGTTCGTAATTACTGGGCAAGTTTACGTTCAGTAGTTTGCCATTGGTTTCTGAACGACCGGCACACATACACTGTTTAGTTTAGTTTAGTTTAGTTTAGTTTAGTTTAGTTTAGTTTAGTTTAGTTTAGGTTAGTTTACTCGACGGATAAACATCACTGCACACGGGTGCAACCCATAAGTGCTCCGTTCTTCTCCTAACTCAAACCTGAGTCTGGAGAAACTCAGCTCAGTGCACGAACTCCGTGGCACCGGCGAGGCTCCTGAAATACTTTGGGTGGATTTTAACTCGACATTTTGCCCGGGCAGCGCCGTTAGGCTACTCTTTTTCGATTTCCAACTGCCAAGGGACTTTTTACGTGCGCAAGAATACACACGGGCGTCCGATCTCACTACCCAGAGACCAGGGGAAATTTTTACTAGAAGTCCACTTGAAAAAAACCTGGTCCTCACCGGGGCTCGAACCCGGGACCTTCAGCACTCGAGGCGGACACCATACCTCGAGACCAAGCGCCCCCAACATACAGTGTTGCCATCTCCTTTTGATGAAAAAGCATCAAAATCGAGCCAAACAAGCGCCAAAACGCACCAAAAATTGGTGGGAACACAAAAAAAAAAAAAAAAAAAAAGCACAAATGGGTTTTAGTACAAATGTAACAAGGTAGTGCATTATAATTTATTATAATCACTGAATATTAGAATGAAGTTTATTCCAGATCTGCCAAATCCCAGTCAGACAACTCCTCTTCAGTTTCTATAGCCATTTCCTGCTGTGTTTGCTCCTGCGATGATGATGATGATGCTGATGATGATGATGCAGATGATGATGATGATGATGATGATGATGATGATGATGATGATGATGATGATTAAAAGAAACGTGTATATGCCTCCTGTGATCCAATTTTTCGTAGAATATCCTTTGGTAGTTTATAATCATGACAGCATTTGCCATATCTTTTTATTCCATATCTAAAAGTCAAAACAGCTGCCAAACTCTTGTTTCTGCTTGGTTGTCAGAAGTCACAGCTTGTACTTCACTGCAAGGTATTGTATTTCGTGTAAGTATTAGAACTCCTCCTTTGTCTCCTTCGTGGTCGAAACGTGTGGAACCAAGCACCAAGTGATGACTGCGAATCTACAACCATGGTCAGACTGCGAGAACAGCAAATTAACTGGATGCAGTGCCAAAGAAAACGGAAGTTTGGACCATACATGGTAGACAATCAAATGAACAAATATTATAATGTACATTTCCGTTCACTGAGCACGGAAGATACTGTGAAATAAAACAAATAACACAATGACCCTAGTATGGCGATATTTTTTTCCTTCTGTCCAAATGGGAGGTCATATTTGGCGATATATTAACCCTCGTCGCTGAATCGGTTAAAAGAGGTGTGGCCAAACAAGAACACTACGCTGGAAGCCAAAGAAGATTAATAAACCAACACAGAACTGGTGTCGTTAGCCGCTACACGCTGCAGGATTTACTGAGGAGGGGATCCGAGCACTTATGGACTGAATGGTTCGATGTGCAATGAGGATATGTCGACTAACTAACTAACTAAGGGACATAACAACATAAGTTATTGCAAGGGAATTAACTCAAAATCTAATATGTTTATTATGTGATATAAAGTTTTGTAGTAATTGTTTCAAATTTTTATATAATTTATATGTGTCTTCTTAAATCACATAAACTTCATCGGCAATTTTGTAAGAGATGTGATATTTTTTTTAAATTTTATAATCAATGTGGCTATATTTTATAAGCTTAAAAATTTATAACCTATTTTTTTTACTTTCTCTTTACACCCTATAAATATTTTGTTATCTTTCCATGCATGGAGCCAATACAACAGCATTTATACTTTTTGTCCCGCCTTTTTATAAAGGCCAATTGTTTTTGTTTCAGTCCTGCACCGCCATGTTTATCATCACCGAGGGTAATGGTACTTGGTAGGAGTTTTTGGAGCTGACAGGAGAGCGGGGCGGCAGGGGAAAAATAACAGCCCGCTACCATCACGCCTTTGATTTAAAATATTTCCTTACAACAATGTCAATGGAGAAATGTTTAAATGTATAAAATATTTGAAATTTTTGCGCATATGTCACCTACACGCCCACATGCAACGCTCTGTAAAAACACGCACACAAATACTGAACACACAGTACGCATGTAAAAACACAAACAATACAAATGCAGCAACTACCACTCCTGCATTGTAAACTAGGATACTCCTTGACAACCCCCCGCCTTCCCCCCCCCCCCCCCCCCCCACCTTTTCGATACTGTTGTTTTTGATGCTGCTGCTGCCTTCACCGGTCGGTTCTAACAAATTTTACTGCCATTTCCCTCATTACCAAGTGGTGATGATGGTATTGGTGGGGTTGGAGCTGACAGGTGAAAGGTTGGCAGAGGGAAAATAATGGTATACTACCGTCTTGTTGTTGTTTGTACTCGTTTTTCGTTACCCCCCATTTCAAATGTAAATAGGTTGAAACAAATGTTGTAAAAATTTTGCGCATATGTCACCTACACTTCCACATGCAACGCTATGTAACAACACGAACAATACAAATGCAATGTTTCTTAACACTCAATAAAAGTTTTAAAAAAAAAAAAAAAAAAAAAATTTTTATAAAGGCCAATAATCGATTGGTAATCAGTCCCAGATCAAAGGTCTCCGTGACCAAAGTCTTGCGAACGCGGCTCGTGAGCCACTTACAAGGCGTTCGAAACTCAGCTGCTACCGATTTGTGCAGCAGACCGTGTCGCGTTGTTATAAAGTGTTGGTATCGGAGCCGGTCGTTTAGAAAGCAATGGCAAACTACTGAAAGTAAAAGTTACCTAGTACATCAACAGCAGCTGAAAAAATGCTGGTGTTGACTGCAACGTCCTGTAAGGGATACGCAACATGTTAAAAAAGTCTGTCCCAGATCAAAGTACATCTCCTCCTACATGACGACAGTGAATAAGAGCGGACCTATATGCACCTGATCCGTCCATGCGCACCAGCTGAGGCAGTCATCACAATGACACATTATCCTATTTTTAGTTAATAAGGGCTCTCGGTTCCCCCAGGGGCCAAAAACACCCCATTAGGTCTGCACGCCCCTGTGTGTCCTGTGATCATCTTAGCCTCTTAAAAGGCCAAGATCACATTACCCATCATTCGCTCCAATATTCACCGTCTCGAGGTATGGTGTCCGCCTCGAGTGCTGGGGGTCTCGGGTTCAAGGTCCGGTGAGGACCGGTCTTTTTTTTTTTTCACCGTAGTCTTCTAGTAACAAAAATTCCCCTGGTCTCTGGTATAACAGAGTGACTGTTATAGAAGTTACATAGGTGACGGTCGTGGATTGACATGGTAAAGCTCAAGCATGGAAGTGAAATAGTAAAAGTAATGCAGTGCGATAGAAAATAGTAATGAGAGACGCACTAAAAAGCACCAGAGTAAAATCCAGGTATGACGAGACGTTTTGGGGGAACAATTACGTAGGTTGGCAACATCAACAGTCGGGAGAGAAGCCATCTAGCAGTCAACCAGGGTAGACGTGTTTGTGATATGTGTACAGATTTCATCTGGTTTGTAGTAAACATTGCTTTTTAATAAAGAGAATGAGGACGAAGTGATGTTGTCCCAAGTTGAATATGATAAAGGATGTCGAAGGAGAAAGAGAGAAAATGTCAAAAAAAAATATCTGTTAAGAATTATTTTATATCGTAACGGGGACATTCTAACGGGGACATTCTGAGCAACCATATTTTATGACATGTCAAATTGTAACTGCTCTATGAAGAAAAAGAATAAAGAACCAGCAAAACGTGTATAAGGACGAAGTCCTTCATTTGTGCCTACATTTCTGCAATTTATGAGTTTTATGAATTCTTGTTGAATTTTGTTGCAACCAACACAAGTAACATCATCAAATGCATAACAACGGAGACTAGCACTGTACACGATCCTTCGGTCACGACAGAGTCCTCTAAGACGGTTGGTCATAATAGTTGACGACACTGTCAAACTGGGTAGTGAGATCGGACGCCCGTGTGTATTGTTGCGCACGTAAACAATACCTTGCAAGTTGAAAACCGAAAAAGAGTAGCCTAACGGCGCTACCCTGGATAAATTTCCAGTTATAAATCTACCCAAAGTATTTCAGGATTCTCGCCGGTGCCACGGAGTTCGTGCACTCAGCTGAGATTCTCCGGACTCAGGTTTGAGTTAGGAGTAGAACGGAGCACTTCTGGGACACCCTTGTGCTGTGATGTTGATCCGTCGACTAAACATTACTCATCAATCACCGCGTCGTCTTCAGTACATTATTTATCAATCACCGCATCATCTTTAGCACATTACTGTTTTAAAACATGTTATTCCAGCATAATTCTATCTTCGTGAAAGCCAATCAACTATTTTTGGGGATATTGATGTGCTCGTTCCCCTTCACTTCCACACTAACACAACATATGCTTGCCATAAATATATTGAACAAGTTCGCGACTGAATTTCAGTGTCTGAGCAAGCCACGGCACATCATATATATATATATATATATATATATATATATATATATATATATATATATATATATATATATATATATATATATATATATATATATATATATATATATATATATATATTTGTTTTTTAATGTTGCATATCTCTTACAGGACGTGGCAGTAAACACCAGTATTTATAATCTGCTGTTGATGTACTAGGCAAGTTTTACGTTCAGTAGTTTGCCATTGCTTTCTGAACGACCGGCTCACATACCCCCGTAAGTTATTAGCGAGGCGCGAACGCTGCCGATTCCCGCAACTGCTGTTTTCCCCTACGTGGATATACGGGATTATGAACAATGTCGTTAAATCCTAGGCCAGGGAGACCATAGATATACACTATCTAAATTAAAATATCTTATATGTGTTAAGCTGTGCCTTGTGTGAACTGATTATATAGTATAAGATATTACTTCGACTCATGTAGGTCAGCATGGCCGAATGGGTAAGAACGCGTGTTCTTAAACATCCGGTGTGCTGATGCCGAGGTTAGGTGCCCCTGCATTGGACAGTTGGACTAAAATGTTGACCTATAGTCCTCGACTTGGGGACGTAAATTACAGGTACCTCTGAAGTCGGAGTGGGCTCGCCTGTTGGCAAGGGACACTGTTAATAGGGGAAGCTAATCGACACGCACAATTCAGTCCATCGCTACTGTCATGTGGCAAATGACAGTGATGCAGGCAATGGATGAGTTAGCGCATCAAAGAAGAAGATAAAGGGTGTCACAAATGGTGAACATTGTGACACCAACATTGAACGCAATTTAGACGTCATGATAGGACGTCACCTAACGCCATAACGGCTTAAGCTTTATTTTGTGTTACAGCTGACAAGGTGATAGGATGTGTTTCAATACCAGTCTCGGGATTCAAACCGTTACTAATTCATAAGTCACCAAAGGCAGCGCTAGCTGTTGGAGTTCGATTATGGTGAGCTCCGGTTGAAGGTAGGCGAGTATATTTGATTTGCATTATAAAGACACTAGGCGGCTGGCCCTGTTCCCAACACTTTCACTGGTCTGTGGAGATGATTTCTGATTGAAGAGCGGGAGTGCATGGAGAGAGAGAATGACTGAAGTCGGCATCAATCCCACACTCATTACCGTAGTCTGAGATCAGCTGTAGTAAATACATTGCAGTTCACTCCATCAGTATATGCGTTGAGTCGTTGTTGTGGAGTTCAGATGGTTACCCTGTCCTGTATCAGAATGCCTCAATATATGCTGTCATGTACCCTGATGCCCAGAGCCACATAGATCTTGAGGTGAGCTCGCTACATTATAGAGCCTGAACTCGTATCATTGTGGAGAGGAAGCAACCTCACCTCTTGACATGGGAGCGTCGTCCGAAGAGATTTGAACCACCGGTTTTGACATGGGAGCGTCATCCAAAGAGATTTGAACCATGACCGAGTGACATAGTAACGGTCATTTTCGCAGCCTGATAAAGAAACACATTCATGAACACGCAACTTATTTGTAAATGTGAGGATCATGCCGATCAATAGCTGGTGATCAAGTGGCGCATCCTCGGTTGTTTAATTGTCTTATCATCTCATAAATGATTAACCGCACTGTCAGTGTCAGTTGGAGACCGTTTTCTGGATGCTAAAGAGGAGGTCTGTACTATACTCAATTGTCCGAGAGCCGTATATTGACATTATCGCTCTGATTGTTGATCTAGATAGAGAACATTTGCTTACGTGTTATTATACTCATTATAAGAGCAAGATTGAAAGTCTAAGTGGACTATATTTGGAAAAAAACTATCAATTACCATTTTGGGATCAAAAATAGATGTCACGATACATAGGAGACACACTTGATACGGAAGATTTGTAATAACTGATTGATATCAAGATCTACAAAGTCAGTGATTGTCGGATCGTCATTGGGTCACCTTCTCTGGTTGATTGTGTCGTCTATACCAACAACATTTCGTCACAGTGACATATGTTCTACGGAAAACGAATTTTTGTTTTTCCAGTGCTATTCAGGTGTACGAGATAATCAACGCCTCGCTGAGGCTGTATCAACACAAGTGGTCATCTTAGTGCATATCGACAGAGCATTACAAAATAGTGCTAAACCTGATAGCTACATTGAGTAGCAAATAACACTCACATCAGTCAGGCTCCTTCTAAGGCTGATCACAGGCATCGTGCCTAGAGTGTTATTCTCGTAATTTGTTTAACCTACGACAGTTCAACATTTTAAACATATACGGAAACTTGATGAATTAACGCCTAAGTACAACGAAATGGACACAGTGATGTCATTTATGAAGGTACGCAGACCTTGGATTTCAGGAACGTACATATAAACTCATCAGAGTCGTGCTTACGGAGTAACATCGAACAAAATTATTTATCAAATCGAGTGGATTGGTCTACTATCAAACTGTTGGAAAAGGTTTACTTATTCTTGAGCTAAGTATTGTATTTGTTTGTGGGTTGTCAGTAATTAGTTATAGTCAGAATACTGTAATTTTGCACGCATTTATTTTGTCTTTATTATCGTAACCGTGATGACGTCATAGGCGTGATACACAATTTTATGCTATTTTGTGTTGTGAGTTCTTATGCGCGGTGCATTATTGATTTGTTACATAATGCTGGAATCTAAAGAACTTTAACTCTGTCTATACTGTAACTGCTGAGTTATAGGTCGTGTCTATTATAAAATTATTTGTCATTTTTCATTATTAATGTATCTAATTGTAATTTATTAATTATTTCTTTCGACTTTCTTCGATTTTATCTGTCGATTTTAATACTTATAAGCCATGTCTATGGTTTGGTAAATTATTTTTTTTTCTTTTCTTCATTTCGCACTTTGATTATTATTATTGAATATTGTAGAAACATAAAAACATGTCATCATTACAGGATTTTGTTGCAATTGGGAAAGATGCAGGTTTGACAGGAGCAGATCTTATATCGTGGTCGGAGAAACAATTTACAGATTTTCAAGCTCACGAAAGGAACGAAAGAGTTGCGATTAGACAATTGGAAAAGGATCGACTAGATGAACAAGAGAGACAAAGATTATTTGAGAAGAAAAAAATGGCTATGGAAAATGATAGAATTGCAGCTCAAATTGCAGCAGATAAAGAGAGGATAGCCGCAGAAAATGACAGAATTGCAGCTCAAATTGCAGCAGATAAAGAGAGGATAGCCGCAGAAAATGACAGAATTGCAGCTCAATTGGTTGCTGATAAGGAAAGGATGGCATTGCAGATCGCTGCAGATAAGGAAAAACTGGATAGAGAAGCACAATTAAGAGAAAAAGAGATGGCTTTTAATCTTGAGAAATTGAATACAGAAAAGCTTCTGAAGGAAAAAGAATTGGAGAATAACTTCAAAATGAAACAGTACGAGAAGGACAAGGATGAACAGATTGCTAGGAACAGGGTGGAGGCACAGTCCACAGAGGCCATTAAGAAATATAATGGGGTGATAAAGACATACTCCAACTCCGATTCCGTCTCTGCATGGCTAACTAATTTTGAGCTAATCTTGAGACACTATGGAGTTGCAGAGACCGAATGGGCAGTTTTGCTACATAGGCACTTAAGTGGTGAACCTTTGCAGGTTGTAGAACTAATCCCAGATGAGTTACGTAGTGATTACTCATACATTCGAAAGAGACTGCTGTCTCATTTTTGTCTTGACGAATTTGGCCTTCGTGCATCATTCAAAAATCTTAGTCCTAAAGCAGGACAGACGTTCCTTGACTTCTCCTCTTTGACTCAATTAACATTCGATAAATGGGCTCGATCAGCCAATGTTACTGATGACTACAAGAAGCTACGTGACTTGATTGTTAGAGACAAACTGATCTCGGCGGTTCCTCCGTCTATGTCTACCTTTCTTATTGAACAGAAATGTTCGAGTATACAGCAGATGGATGAGAAGGGAGAGTCTTTCTTCGACGCCCACAAAGACATATTTAATAATAGTTTTTCCCCATTGGTGGAGACAAACGCATGTGATAGATTCCCTCATAAATCAAGGATGCAGGGATACAAAACACAACAACAGTCTGGGGGACAACATCAAAGGAGGGAAAAACAACAACAACCAAAATATCAACCTTATGTTAAACACGAGAAAAAGGGTGTGTGGACAACTTGTAAATACTGTGGTTTTACCCACGGCTCAAATCAAATGTGTGACAAACATCCGCAGTTTGACAGTTACATAAAGAAATTAGCACTTAGAAATAGAGACAGATTTAACACCTATCAAAGACAAACACAATGCTTTAAATGTAAAAGTTTTGGACATATGTTTTTAGCTTGTCCATTAAGACAACTGTATAAAGAGGCAAACATAGGGATGCTAACATCTAGTAGTGACAGTGACTCGGACGAGACTAGTCATGCAAATACGGTAGAAGTAGAATATTCTCCCATCGACCCAACGTGTGATACATGCAAGATCTTTCACAAAGAGGGCAACTTGACGTGTGGTCATAAAATACATGTGCAGGAGGCTAATGCGGTCCAAATTACCAATGGATCACTGATCGTACAACACGCCATAGTGAATGGAAAGAAATGTAGCTTAGTACGCGATTCCGGGTCGAGTATAGTGGGAATACATAAAAAGCTAATTAATGAAACCGACTATACTGGAGAGCATGTGACCTGTAGAACTTTTGGAGGTAGAAGAGAAAGGTTTCCAGTTGCCTGGGCTGATATAAACTGCCCATATTTTTCTAGGAAAATAAAGGTAGCTGCGTTGCCGGACCCATTTGTGGATGTCTTTATTGGAAATATCCCTGAATTATGTGATGTTTCGTGTGAGGACATAACAGAATGGGAAAGGAAGCATATTGTAGCAAACACCGTTAATAATACACAAATACAAAAGGAAAGTCGATTACCTCATGATGGTCTGGTTTCAAACACACACATGTCACATCCAGTTATGGTGGAACCTAAAGATAATAAGACAGTTCAAGCCGCAGCAATAACGCTGCAACAGGACATCATACAAGTGGATAGAAAACCACGGACATATGACATATCAGTGACAGTTCCGTCTTGTAATCCGAAGAATATGTGTATGAAAACAGATACTTCATTTGATTTAGTCGATACTTTCTTCTGGTTGATTTCCTTGCTATCTATCATAACAAACAAAGTAATAAAATGTATAGCTAAGGTGACAGGGAGTGTGATTAAGATGGTACAATATGGTGTACGCCGGAAGGTGAGCCATATTATAGGTATATATGATGATTCTGTACAATGTATTCGAACAACCTGCCTGACGACACGGTATGACGAATCTGAGATTCCTTTGCAGGAAGCACATTCAATGATCAGTCCTAAGATCATTTTCGGAGCAAATAATGGTGTTGTGGTGGATGGTACCTGTTTACTGTCTGTCGTGTACATTCTTCCACAAGGTTGTAGGAAAATACTACATCTTGTCTTGTACTCTGGGAGAAAGGTATACGAATCACACAAACGCTATGAAATTACTTTATCGTTGGTAAATTCTGGTCAGAAATTGGTTAAATATCTGTTAGGAAGAAAATTCTTGGTCATCTCAAAGTGAATTTTACTAGCCGTAAATAAAACATGTAGCGTCATTGTGATTGTATTGTCATCATAAATATTGTTATAAGTGGAGTGTACTGTATTTGTATTATTGTCTGGTTCATATTATCAATCATTTTTTTTTTATAAGCGATTATCTTTATCTAAAACCTAGGCTCAAATAGACTGGGTAAGAGCGAGCATGGCGAAATTTATATAGTTGTATGGATCATATCTGAGATGGCGGAGGATTCTATACACATGACCGCGCCAGTAGCGCCTTTCTGTTTATAGGAATTCTTATACCTTCTTTTTGTTTTCAGAATTATCCGTTATCATTCTACATTTATTATTTAAAGACATCACAAACGTAGCAGCCATAATACTGAAATAGTACATCATCGTACATTCCTAGACAGATGGTTTGTTTTGTCGCATTCGGATGTTTGATTTTACGATAGAGCCAAATAAAACTGAATTTGCATGTCAGGAATTCAATTTTTAGAACATAAAATAATCTAGCTGATCTACTCAATAGACTATAAATAAATTATGAAAGTTTTATGGATATATATATATATTTATATATATATTTATATTGTCTGATTTAATTTTTTTTTTGGTAGTGTAACATTACGGTAGGATGACTATGGCTAAGTCTGAATTACCACAGATAAATATATAGTTTTTTTTTAAAAGAAAGTATAGACGTAACTTAGTCACTTGTTGTTATTATTATTTCAGAGAAACAGGTGAAAAGTTTCACGTGGCTAGATGAGTGTATTGCAGGGGCGGCATAACCAATGTGTGTGGCTTCATTCTGTCACAAGCCAATATGGTAGTATCGGCGGTGGTTTGTAGATAATTTTAATTGTGTTAGTATAAGAAAATTATGAACAAATTCATGATTTTGGAATTTTCAATATAGGACATAAACTCGAGGACAGAGTCTGTGCGAATCTCCGATAAAATTAATTAAGTATATCTTAAGTGATTAACATGTTTCATAAATGAATATGTTTATTGTTTTAATGTTATGTTTATATATTTTGTTTTTATTGATATTTGTTATTTTAAGTATCCCGACATTAATGTGTTGTAGTTAGTAACGTCAGTGGTATGTGCTGTGTTAACTATTGATCATCATACATATCATTTTCACGATGGATGAAGGAAGAGAAAGGAATGAAAGAAAATTAATAGACACAAACATATAGTAAACACTACACATTATAGGATACATAGATACATATAACAAATGAACAACACATTATAGTTATATAACACAGTGATATTGAGAATAGTTTTCCCTATCGACATGCTATAGCGAAAAGAAATGAGGGTGTGCCAGGTCGACTTGCAGTTGTGTGGATATATGTATTCACGTCAAGGACAATCAGTTGTCGACTACGGATCATGTGATCGTTGGGTATGCAACACTGGATGGTGTTTTTATTTAACTGACGGCACTCGGGGATATAGAGACCGTTAGTAGTTTTAAGGTGTCAACATATATACGCGATAACAGATCTTAATATATGAACTGGCGGTGTTTGAGCCTTAGTTTAGTTACAAGTAGTCGGGCATGTTAACGCGATAACATCTCAGGGATCATTTATAGAATGTAGAGGTGGCGGTGTTCGGGACTTGTATTTTAGTCCGGTGTTCAATATCCCACGATCTAGAGTGGTTCACGTTGACAAACTAAGTTCCAAGGACGGTGAATGCGTTGTCTATCACAATAGGATGTAATTTACGTCGTGGACATCATTTGCTTGCATGTCAAGATAACATAGAAAATGGTCTAACGATCATTTTCATTGTAGAGGGGGCAAAGCTGTCATGTGGCAAATGACAGTGATGCAGGCAATGGATGAGTTAGCGCATCAAAGAAGAAGATAAAGGGTGTCACAAATGGTGAACATTGTGACACCAACATTGAACGCAATTTAGACGTCATGATAGGACGTCACCTAACGCCATAACGGCTTAAGCATGAGTTGTGTTCCAGCTGACAAGGTGATAGGATGTGTTTTCAATACCAGTCTCGGGAGTCAAACCGTTACTAATTCATAAGTCACCAAAGGCAGCGCTAGCTGTTGGAGTTCGATTATGGTGAGCTCCGGTTGAAGGTAGGCGAGTATATTTGATTTGCATTATAAAGACATTAGGCGGCTGGCCCTGTTCCCAACACTTTCACTGGTCTGTGGAGATGATTTCTGATTGAAGAGCGGGAGTGCATGGAGAGAGAGAATGACTGAAGTCGGCATCGATCCCACACTCATCACCGTAGTCTGAGATCAGCTGTAGTAAATACATTGCAGTTCACTCCATCAGTATATGCGTTGAGTCGTTGTTGTGGAGTTCAGATGTTTACCCTGTCCTGTATCAGAATGCCTCAATATATGCTGTCATGTACACTGATGCCCAGAGCCACATAGATCTTGAGGTGAGCTCGCTACATTATAGAGCCTGAACTCGTATCATTGTGGAGAGGAAGCAACCTCACCTCTTGACAGCTACTATAAATAGTGTGTATGGACTACGCTTGAGTTTACAGCGAGAGAGCGCCAAAAAAAAAAAAAAAAAATGAATACTAAGTATCTGCAAGTGTGTCTGTAAGAGTCATAAGTCGACTCCCTATTATTTCCCTTGAACGATTGGAGAACATTAGGCGAGGAGAGGAGTGGGTCAGAGTGAAAGCGGAGCAGTTAGACTTGTGCAGAGTTATAATCACATTGAGCCGGGAGTGCAGGGAGTGGCCAGCAGGGGCCACGGAAGTGGAAATCCAGCAACTAATCCAGGATAATACTCGCTCAGGTGATGTGATTATCTACACAGATGGTTCGGTGTTGAGAGGTAGTTCTTGGGGGTTCTTGGCAAAGGCTAATGGTCGGCGTTTGGGGCAAGAGAGACTGGCATATTATACCACAACATCTAGCTTAAGAATGGAGGTGGAGGCAGTCAGTGCAGCTTTCCGCTAGATGGAGAATACCAAACACACACACACACACACACACACACAAACACACACACACACAAACACACACACACACACACAAACAAACACACACACACACACACATCATGATTGTGACTGACTCAGAAAGCATGCTGAGTAGGGTGAAGACAGGCAAGCTTCGTGCAGAGTGGCTTGTTTCGCTTCGGAAGTCACGGGTGGCAAGCATCGTCTGGATATTTTCTCCGGGGCATGCTGGTGTGCTGGGGAATGAATAGGCAGACAGATTAGCTGGCTCTGCAAAACTTGGTGGAGTATTGATGCATGATAAGGCAGACGTGGTTGCGGCCTTGTAGGAGCACGTGTACACCTCGGAGGAGTAAATGGATCACCATGTTCTGGCACGAATGCCACAGCGAGGATTGACGAGGGGATCTGGCCGATGCTCGACGCTTAGACGAAAGGCGTGATGCATATATAATCAGATTGCTACTGGTCCTATTGGGGTTGGAATTCTTTGCTGGCTTCTGAGGATGGGGACGGGGGGCTTATGGGAATGCCCCGAATGCTGTGATGTCGATTCCTAAATTAATACATCAATCAATCAATCCCTTGAACACACACAGTTACTTGAAACCTGCCTGTAATAATATCAGTTCGTGAAATAACAAGAGTTACTTTCTTCTAAAGAATGTTTCCCATCAAAAATACTCAAAACATCATCATCATAATTTAGTGCATCCCGATAAGCGTGGGTGGTCATGTTTCGCCATCTCACATGATTACCAGAGTCGTGGATCAACTATGTCCTTGTCTCCACCATACTACGTGGCCAAGCCACCCTGGTACCCACTTCTCTGCCGCCCCCTGACCCCAATCTCGCCAGCCATTTCAAGTTCTCCAATCCACTTCTTCTCTCAACTTGTCCAAAGAATTGTGACCGTCTACGTCCAATCTCTCCAATCAGCCTACAGCCTACACCCGTTTCCTCTAGGACATTGTCTTCAGTCTCTCCGTCCGTCCGGCTCCCCTTGCACTCTCCACAGAAACCACACCTCCACAGCCACCAGATATCCCCCAGCCCCTCTGCTCACTGTCCACGGCCAACATCCACACAAAAGCACAGGCCCCATGCATCGCCCCAACACTCCTCCAGCCTCAATTGACATCCTTCTACCGGTCAAAACAGTACTGACAATTTGGACAGCAGACAGAGAGCAAGAGACAAGCCACGCTATCAATGAATTTACGGAATATTAGATAAAATTAAAACTTCCGTGCACGAATCTCCAATGAAGGTCTCAGAAGCCATCACGATTAATCTGCGCAGGCCAGCTTTGTGCAAGCAGAAAGACGTGAAAGTCAGTTTAAAATTACCGTGGTAGACAATTGAAATTCATTCATTCAGTAGCATGTCCTTTGCAGAACCTCGCTCCCATAACAACCTTCCGGAAAACCGCTCGATCATAAGCAAGATGTCCCGCGTCTGATACAACCATGTGGAGATCATCCGCCACATCCTGCAGCCATCTTTTCTTTGGCCTCCCACTTCCTCTCTTCCCAGGCATATACCCTTCCATTATTGTTCTCTCCAAACTTTCGTGACGTTTCAAGTGACCAAAATATTCCAATTTTTTTTTTGTTTTATCGTCTTTAATAGCCAACCTTCAGTTTCAAAAAACTGGTCACGGTGGTTAAAAGCGAAAAATAGGCAGAGGTGTGTCAAAGAGTAAGCACAGACAAGTCACTGAAATTGTTCTGGCGACTACATAAAAGCATGAGTGGTGTAGTCAAGAATAAGAGCATTTCTGACTTCCAAGGTGCTGACCTCATCTGGCAGAGGACTGACGAGGACAAGGGCAAAGCCCTCTTTGAACGCTACCTTGAGCAGAGCAACCAGACAGACATGGGAGGCCGGAATCTGGCCAAGGAGGTCACCTCAGACAGATGCAAGGCCCAGAACACTTCGGATGAAGACACAGTGACAGTGCAAGACATCAAGGCTGTGCTTCGACGATCAAAAAACAGTGCTCCAGGTCCTGATGGCATAAGATACGACGACATAAATAGGTGTACCGACAATGAGCTAGAGAAACTAGCAGACATGTACAACAACAGTATAGGGAGTGCTAGCATCAAGGAGGAATGGTTACACAGCTATCTGATTCCCTTGCCGAAGCCTGACAAAGACCACAAGAAAATTCAGGGATATCGAATTATAACCATGCAGAATACAATAGGCAAGCTGCTGGAGAAGGTAATTGCCAGGAAAATATCAAGCCAACTAGAGAGGCAAGGTGTTTTCCCACCTACCCTGGGTGGGTACCGTCCAAAAAGAGAAACCTGGACCAATGCAGCAGTCTTTGCCCACGATGTCTATGAAGGTTTCCACTCAGGCACTGAAACCGTTGCTGCAGCGATTGATCTTGAGGACGCATACAACAGAGTACCACTGGATTTTTTAATGTTTCAGCTTCTTGAACTAAACGTAAGTCCATTCCTTCTTAGTTGGATCGCTGCAGCTCTCTTCCAACGGAAAGTAGTTTTTAGATGTGGCAGTTGGACTTCGGAACCAACAACAATATATCATGGCCTACCACAGGGATCACCATTATCCCCGGTACTGTTCAACGCCTACACAGTGAGAATCACCAGTGAGCAGATCACTGGACCTGGCAGGACATTGTCATATGCCGATGATGTTTTAGTGTATCGTCAGGGTAAGGATAGAGAGGAGGTTGCTGTGGAACTACAAACCGAACTCAATCGCATAAGTACTTGGTGTGATGAAGCTGGGGCAATGGTCAACCCAACAAAGGCAACAGTGACTTGGTTCTCGTTGAATAATCATATTGTCAACAATCCAACACCAACTGTAATGCTGTGTTCAGAGACGGTGGAAAGAACGCAGGTAATGAATTACCTGGGGATACGGTTTCTTCTTCTTCTTTTCGTTCATCCGGAGTGTTTTTTCAGATGTGATTGCGGTGTGCGTTAGGCACCCTTGGGTTGAAAACCCTTAGGTCACACATCCGGCCTTCGCGTGCATTTTTGACCAGGTTAGCAATCCTGGGAGACTCTCACTTTTGTGGTACCGTCCAAATCCCAGCTGGTCAAGTTCGAACAGTCGAGGACTTCGGTCATCCCTCAAGAGAAGGAAGGCACAGTCCATAGCATTTTCCGCCATCCTAGGTTGCTTCCATAGTTGCAGGGCCGACACATAGCGCCCTGATACTGGGCTCACCGAGGGAATGGTCACGTCATGCTCATGGCTGCTTTGATTCCTCACTTCAATATATTGGGCTTTTCGTTCGCCCCGGGCCGTTCCCGCACAAACCAGACAGGTCTGCAGAAGGTATTCACTCAGCGAGTTTTCGCACATGTGCTTGTCGTTGCGCCCGTCAGAGCTGTTCCAGGCACGACAGACATTCGGAAAACTACCTAGTCAGAGCTGTTCCGAACAAGAGCGGCATTCGGAAACTAGGTAGTCAGAGCTGTTCCTAGCACGGGAGACATTCGGACGAGACATTTCACTCGGACGTAAATGCGTAGTGTCAATTTTTAGTTTGCCACCCGTAGGACGACACTTCCGACTTCCGGCGGGCATTTTTTAGTGAGGTTAGCCTTCCTCTGGTTTCGAGACACGTTAGACTGTTGTAATGTCACCCACATCTCAGCTGGTCAAGATAGAACGATCAACGATATCGTGGTCTGCCCTCAAGGGAAGGCAGGGGCAGACCATGGGCATTATCTCGCTATCCAAGGAGGCTTCCATAATTGCAGAGCCGGCACATATTGCTCTGAGACTGGGCTCACCCAAGGAGTTTCCACGTCCTGCTCATGGCTGCTTTAGTTCCTCACTTCCATGTGTTGGGCATCCCACTTGCCACTGATCGCTCAATCACACACCAGGAGCGGTCAGACTGCGAGTGACATCCACTCGGTAAGCTTTTGCTTGTGACTTCAGACCACGCAATAGGTTCGCTCGCCGTGCGTTCCATTTCGCGTTGATGAGACATTCTTCCACTTTTTTCTACACTCTCTATGAGTTAGATACAGACAGTTTCCGTAACCCTTCGACTGGGGCACTTTTCTGACTTTTTTGTACTCGCTCACGAGGTAGGCTACATGTGCTGCCGGCTCAGCACCTTACCTTCGTGCAGCAGTGAACGGGAAACGGCCAGGCCCCTTCATCCGGGAATCTCTCATATCCCCCAGCTGGGAGCCTTCGAACATGTATCAGACCTGAGCATGTAGCTTGCTCAGTATCATGTTTCTATTTTCCGGTAGACGGGTATCAGCCTGGCTCTAAGATCCGAGGGTTTGTGGCTTAGAGGCGTTCAGCCACAGCCCTCGACAGGGAGCCTTAAGAGTTTTGTCCGGACCAAGAAATTCTGCCTTTGTGCACCTGATTTAAATTTTGACTGCTATCCTCAGTCTATGCCTGCAGAGCAGCAGGTTGTGTCTCTCTTAGTCTGGTCCCTATCCCATAAGCTGTCCGATATGTAATTTTTCACCCATCGGCAAGCAAATGGGGTCTATGGGACACGCAAGCTCCCCCACCACGTCAAGGTGGAGACACATCGGGGGAGGGGATACGGTTTGATCGAAGCCTTGCTTATAATGTGCACATAGACCAGGTGATAACAAAGACCAAGCGGGGTTTGGCAGCGATGCGGGTGATGGCGGCAGCAAACTGTGAGCAGCGCCATCTATGTCTTCTGTACGAGGGGCTGGTCATGTCTGTTTTGGAGTATGCAATGGCAATCCTGACTGTCAGCCATAAGCAGATAGAAAGGATGGAAAGGATACAGAATGAAGCTATGAGCATTATTCTTGGATGTACAAGAGATACAGCATGCAGGGCGATGCGCTACCTTCTTGATTTTCCAACCATTGAAGAGAGAATGCAAGTTTGCAGGGCACGTGCCTACCTCAGAATTAACGCAAACACACAGCATCCACTGCATAGTGAAATTAGGAAGGTGAAGGGCAGCAGGTAAAAAGAGGACGGTCGTGGATGGGTCAAGCCGAGGACATTCTTCAACAGGTGTGTTCACTTGAGGACTTAGAACCTGGCGAGGAGTGGGTGCAAGTGCAAACAGACTTCTGCACATCATTTTCAGTTTGCATCCAACTAGATAGAAAATGCAGACAAGAAAATCCGGCTGCTGTTGAGGCTGAAGTACAAGCGTTGATTTTCGAGAATTCGCTAGACAGTGACGCGGTCATCTACACAGATGGGTCGGTCGTCCGACATGTGAGAAGCTCATGAGCCTTTACAGCTCGGGCCGGAGGGAGAATTGTGAAGGAGGACTCTGGTGCTTTCACTGAAACCACAAGTAGCCTGACCATGGAAGTCATGGCAGTAAGTAAAGCAATAACATGGCTCGAGACACAGACATTCACTAGGGCTTGTTTCCTTAGCGACTCAATGAACATGATCAAGAGGATAGAGGAGGGGTCGATCCGAAGAGAATGGTTGCTGCCTCTGGAGCGGTCTCGGCTGGCAAAGATTAGTTTCATCTTCGTGCCAGGGCATGCGGGAGTACAAGGAAATGAGCGGGCTGACAAGCTCGCAGGTGAGGCTACTGTTGAGGGCGGACGCGCCATGGACCAGGCTGACATTCTGAATGCTCTACGAGAAGTGAGACTTTTGCAAGAACCAAGTGATGACTATGAATCTACAACAATGGCCAGACTGCGAGAGCAGCAAATTAAAAGAGGGGTGGCCAAACAAGAACACTACGCAGGAAGCCAAAGAAGATTGATAAACCAACACAGAACTGGCGTCGTTAGCCGCTACACGCTGCGGGATTTGCTGAGGAGGGGATCCGAGCACTTATAGACTGAATGGTCCGATGTGCAACGAGGATGATCTGTCGACTAACTAACTAACTAACTAATTCTTGAAGTATGGATGCATTTGTTCTTTTCTTTACCCAAAATATTCTTAGAACTCGTCTATAACATTTATAATCAAAGGCGTTTATGCACTGTTCAGCTTGTTTAGTAAGTGTCCATGTCTCACAGGCGTATGTTCCAATGGGAAAGATGCATGATCTTAAAAATCTAATTTTTGTTGTTCTGTCTGTCCCACTCCATAATTTATTCAGCTGTTTTAGCCTTTGAAGAGCAATTGATAGTCGCCGTTTAATTTCTTTCATTGTGTCACAGTTGTTGGTAATCAATGACCCAAGATATTCAAAATTTTCCACTACCTCCAATTTTTCCCCATTAATGTATATGTCTTTCTCCATAGTAGTTTTATCTGTATGCATTATCTTTGTTTTTGCTATGTTAAGATATAAGTTGTGATTTTCACTATTCAATTGGGTTGAGGGTATAAGGTGTTCTATGCCATTGTGTGTTGTGGATAGTAATACTGTATCATCAGCATATCGAATCTCTGGTATGTCATGACCGCCGATATTTAGGGCAACATATAGCTCCCTGTTTATATCATCTCTTACATTTCTCATTATATTTTCGGCGTACAGGTTAAACAAATAGGGTGACAGAACGCAGCCCTGACGGACTCCTTGCTTGATGTCAAACCAATCTGATGCCTCGTCATCTATTCTAACTGCTGCTTGTTTGTCTAAATAGAGCATTTTTATGAGTTGTACTACATGTGATGGAAAGCCCATATTCCTCATGATTTCCCAAAGTTTCTGATGTTGTACACAGTCAAATGCCTTTGAATAATCCACAAAACATGAGAATAGGTTTACATTAAATTTTCTGCACTTCTCTATTATTAAACGCATGTTGAATATGTGATCTCTTGTTCCTCTTCCTTGTCTTAATCCAGCTTCAACCACGTTAATCCCTTCATCCATTTTCTTACGAAGTCATTCCATTATGACTTTTAGTAGAATTTTACTTGCATGACTGATCAGGGCAACAGTTCTATAGTTGGTGCATAATTTCAGGTTGCCCTTTTTTGGTATTGGAATGAAGATAGTTCTCTTCCAATCTTTTGGCCATATACCATATTTCCAAATTTTTGTACATAATGCATGATATATGTGTATGCTTTCTTCTCCTCCCGCTTTAATTAGTTCAGCTGGTATCTCATCACATCCATGTGATTTACCATTCTTCAGGTTCTTTAGCCCAAGCAATTTAATCTAATGAGGGTTCAGGTTCTGTCTCTGCTGTCATTGGCTCATGTATCTCATTCATATCCTCACTGTCACTCATATCATACATTCCACTGCAGTACTCCTGCCATCTTTCTAGAATTTGTCTAGATTCTGTTAAGGTATTTCCCATCTTGTCACTGATAACATTCAATTGAGGTTGAACATTTCTTGTCAAGAACTTCATTTCTTTGAACATTTCATAACCTCTTCTGTGTTTGTGTGTGCGTGCGCGCGAGTAGCAGCCTTTAAACCAAGGCGATATCTCAAGTATTAAAATGATGTTATATGGTATTGATATTTTTGAAAAGAAAAAAATATGCACCACCATGTATAAACAAATTAAATAATCCCTTCAAGTACCCTAAGCTAAAGTGGCTTGTAGTGGTCAGATGTTAAGTCCTTCCCATTGTATCTGAAACCCAGTCACTATCACAGCTTTGAACCAATTACCTCCCTGGGGACAGGCCATGGACTCTAATTGCTAGTTATAATTCCCTGATTCTTGTCCCCCAAACAAGATGGGGTCATGGGAATTTATCTACAGGACACTAGAGCATCGTCCTGTAATTTGTCATCAGGCCAACAACTCCAACAATGTGAACCTTCACCTCGGTAGCTAAGTGACTCAGAAATTACAAAGTAGCCACATTTTAATGGGAATGATAATTTAAAGTTTATTGCCCAAGCTCACGGCATTCAATGTACTGCTGTCTCCAGAAAGGATGAGATAGATTAAGATAAAATGTGTGTGTGTGTGTGTGTGTGTGTGTGTGTGTGTGTGTGAGAGAGAGAGAGAGAGAGAGAGAGAGAGAGAGAGAGAGAGAGAGAGAGAGAGAGAGAGAGATGGACAGGTGTTACATACATTCCGCTGGTGTAAGTGGAAATGAATCATATGCAAGGCATGTGTGTTTACATGCACAATGCCATACATGTTATATCATAACTGTATATATGTATGTATTTGTTTTATTCACACGTGTGACACCTAACACTAACAAGCAGCAACGCTCTGTAATATACACAAACAAAAGAAACACACATTACACCTTGTAAATATACATTGCTTTGTATGAAATAAACGTTTAATAAAAAAAAAAATAATAAAATAAAAAAAATAAAAAAAGATCATCTAGTTTTCCTTTTACTCCTACTATTATTAAAAATCTGCGTGTTAGCAATTGTATGTACCTGCTATGCTATGTTTAACACCATTCCTAAGATAATCATTTTAGCAAATGGGATCACATGTTTTAAAAATGTGATCATTATCATAACTATTATTATCATTGCTGTTATTATCTTTGCTGTTATTACCCTTAGTATGTTTATTTTTACCATTTATTATGATTGGCATCACTATTAATATATATCATCATCTCCCATGTGTCCCCCTCCCCCCCCCCCACTTACTCAAGGTTGTTGTTGTTTTTGCTGATACCCTCACCAGTTGGTTCAAATAGTTATCCTGCCTTTACCATCATTACCAGAGAATGGTGATGAGGGCAATGGTGTGGTGGGTCTAAGTTGAGAGTGTGGCAAGGGAAATAAAAATGGGAAGTTTTTTTCTTTCTCTTTGTTACCCCCCTTCACATGTAAATATGTTCAATGAATAAAATATGCACATATTACATACACGCCCACATGCAACGCTCTGTCAATAAACGCACATAAATACTGAACACACAGGACGCATGTAAAAACACTGACAACACACATGTGTTTGCACTACTCTTACCATGCTCTCATACTGAGATTAAGTATGTAACTCTGTACAACTATTCTATTATGATAGTTTGATTGCTATTCATTTTAATTTTATGATCACTGCTTGTCATTATCATAACCCATCATCTCCCCGCCTGTTTACTATTGCTGTGAATGTTGCTGCCGCCCTCACTGTTTGGTTCTGAAAAGTTCGCTGTCATTATCGTCATTACCGAAGAGGCGGTGATGGTGTTGGCGGTTTTGGAGCCAATTAGTGAAGGGGGCAAAAGGGGAAACAAATATAGTAAAACAAAGTTTTTTTTTTTGTAACACCCCCCCCCCCCCCCCTTCCCCCCTCTCATATGTAAGTATGCCAATAAATAAATTGTTGTAATATTAGACATATGTCACCTACACGCCCACATGCAACGCTCTGTAAATACACGTACACAAATACTGAACACACAGAACGCATGTAACAACACAAACACTATAAATGCAACCACTACCTTTTCTGCATTGTAAGCTAGTATACTGTCACATCCCCCTTTCCCACCATTTTGATACTGTTGTTGTTGATGCTGCTGCCACCCTCGACGATTGGTCCTAACAAGTTATACTGCCATGTTCATCATTACCGAATTGTGGTGATGGTATTGGTTGGGTTGGAGCCGACAGGTGAGGGAGGTGGCAGGGGAAATAATAACTGTGTACTATCATCTTGCTGTTGTTTGTAATGTTACCTTACAACAATTTCAATGTTGAAATGTTAAAATGTATAAAATGTTTTGTAATGTTGCGCATATGTCACCTACAATTCCACATGCAACGCTCTGTACAAACATGAACAATACACTTTGCAACGATTTTAACACTCAATAAAAAACAATTTTTTTAAATAAAAAAATTTTAAGGCCATTATAACAGGTCTATCCATCCATCATGTGCCATGCCAGTAAGCGTGGGCGGTCATCTTCTGCCATCTCACTTGATCACCAGAGTCGTGGATAAGCTCTGTGTTCCTGTCTCGACCATGCCACCAGGCCAAGCAATCCAGGTATTTGCTTCTAGGTCTTCCCCTTGGTCTCCTCCCTTCGATCTTGCCAGTTGTCACCAAGTTCTCCAATTCATTTCTTCTGATAACATACCCCCCCCCCCCCAAAAAAAGGTCTATAATCGTATATTAATCTGTCCCAGATCAAAGTACATCTCCTCCTGCATCACGATAGTGAATAAGAGCGACCTAAATGCATCTGATCCGTCCATGGGTACCAGCTGAGGCAGTCATCACAATGACATATTCGCTTATTTTTAGTTAATAAGGGCTCTCGGTTCCCTCATGGGCCAAAAACATCCCCTTAGGTCAGCACGTCCCAAAAGGCGAAGATCACATTACCCATCATTCGCTCCAATATTCACCGCCTCGTGGTCTCGAGGTATGGTGTCCGCATAGAGTGCTGGAGGTCTCGGATTCAAGACCCGGTGAGGACCGGGTTTTTTTGTTTTTATTTTTCACGTAGACTTCCAGTAACAAAACTTCCCCTGGTCTCTGGGTAGTGAGATCAGACGCCCGTGTGTATTGCTGCGCACGTAAAAAATCCCTTGGCAGTTGAAAATCGAAAAAGAGTAGCCTAACGGCGCTGCCCGGGCAAAATTTCCAGTTAAAAATCTACCCAAAGTATTTCAGGATCCTCGCCGGTGCTACTGAGTTCGTGCACTGAGCTGAGATTCTGCGGACTCAGGTTTGAGTTAGGAGTAGAACTGGGAATGAAGAGAGAGTTGATGGAATAAATAAAAAGGAGGCAAGTGAAATATTTCGGCCACGTTAAAAGACATGATACTCTTATAAAAATCCATACTGGAAGGCAAGGTTGGGGGAAAGCGAGCAAGAGGTAGACAACGATACAAGTGGGAAGATAACATCAAGAGATGGACGAATATTAGCCTGACAAAAAAAATATACAGTCAAGGCGAGAGACAGACAGTGTTGAAGATCCATTTTAGCCAACCTTCATTGTGGAGACGGCACCTGATTGATTGATTGAGAACGGAACACTTATGGATTACATCCGTGTGCCGTGATGTTGATCCGTCAACTAAACATTACTCTCAATCACCGCATCATCTTCAGCGCATTACTTATCAATCACCGCATCATCTTCAGCACATTACTGTTTTAAAACGTTACTCCAGCATAAATCTAGATGAAGAATTACAGTCTGTACGATCCTACAACTGCCCCTGTCTCTGGGAGGGTTCGGCTAAAACACAGTCATTTTATATAAGAAAGAGACTCCCATCATTTACTCTCTCTCTCATCTCCCTGTCACATCCTCTGTTCGACAAGGTTTCACTTCTTGGAGTGACTACATAACACATGGCGTTATCTGTGTCAGCGAACGTACGTTAGACTAAGTAACTAAATGTGAGCGCCAAACATTACTACGTGTGTTTATTTATGAGGCTATTTCAGTGGCCTCAACTGGTTCCCAAACTGATTTCTTGTGTGTAATACGTGTACTGCATTAGAACCGACCAAAAATGTCTTTTCTTTAAATGTGTGTTAATATACTGACACAGCATTACGGTCAGATGTGTTTATGTGTTTGTTATTTGACCTATGCTGGTTTAATATAAATTATGAGACCTATGGTGCTATCTCAATGGTTTGGTACGAATTCTGTCCGTATTCCATAGTTGTAGGTTCATGTGTATGATAGACATGACTAATGAAGGCACTTTGTTTTTGGAGTGTCTAGTTGGTCATGCGTCGAAGCACATTTGTTCCTGCAGCGAGGCGCAGTCGCCATTTGGAGGTGACAGGTTCGAATCCCGGTCGGTAACTATAGCTTTCAGATTTTATGTTGTCTAGTGCGTCCTCTGGTCTCTATTTCTTTCTTCTCCCTTCAGTGAGCGCCAAACAATACTACGTGTGTTTATTTATGAGGCTGTTTCAGTGGCCTCAACTGGTTACCAAATTGATTTCGTGTAAATAACTAAAGTAAAGGTGACTTTTACACCTTTAAAGTTCACTGGGCATACGGTACTAGACTCATATTTTTATATGGTCAAACGACACTAAGTGTGTGATATTGTACGTATCACTGTGACCGCCTTACTTCTCAAGACATTTCTTGACACCAGTTTTAGGCTGGGTGAGTCTGGGAATATAAATATTTAAAAAAATCCAAACCGCCCTGCTGCTTATCGAACCCAAGACCACAGGCACGGTAGGCGAGGGTCTAGCCACTATGCTATCGCGGCTCCCTGACGCACCGTGTGACTTCTATCACCGTCATATGTGTGGTTCAATATTGAGGTATGTCTCTGGTTATTATAACTAAGAGGGGACTTCAAATGAAAACCTTGAAAGGTTGATATAAATTACAATAACCATTACGTGGAAAGTCCGAATCAAAAGCCCACTGTGTGGACTTCATAAAAGGTGGAAAAAGTGTCCTAATGGCACGAAATGGAATATTGCTTGGATAGCAAATCCATTACGTGGAAAGTCCGAATCGAAAGCTCACTGTGTAGACTTCATAAAAGGTGGAAAAAGCGTCATTATGGCACGAAATGGAATATTGCTTGGATAGCAAATCCATTACGTGGAAAGTCCGAATCGAAAGCTCACTGTGTGGATGTCATCTGCAGACTGCATTCTTCTGGTTTCCGGAGGAACAGCCTGTGGTGAACGGAGGGCCTAATATATGGAAGTAAGGCTAAGCAGCCATGTGCAGGACGTGACGATTCCTTGGGTGAGCCCAGTACCAGAGCGCTATGTGTCGGCTCTGCAACTATGGAAGCCTCCTTGGATGGCGGGGCATGCCAATGGTCTGCCCATGGTCTGCCCTTGCCTTCCCTTGAGAGCTGACCAGGATGTCTTTGGCTTTTCTGTATGGGCCAGCTGGGATGGGGGATAACACCACAACAGTGAGAGTCAAACGTCCTAATAAACCCCCGGGAAGGTTAACCTGGTCAACAAATTCCCGCAGAAGTCGGATGTGAGGCCTAACGGCGCAAGAACGCAGCTCTGCTGTAAACAGGCACAACTCAATCACGTCCGAAAAAAAAACAACTCCGGATGAACGCAGAAGAAGAATAAGAATTACAATAACCATGCCATTGTCTTGTAACGTGTGTGGGATGTGGATTTCAATTCCTGAGAATAATTCGTTAAAATGTCTAGGGGGTTTTATTGATTCTCTGGTCACTGGTTAGAATGCAGGGTGATCAGGGATATTTACCACAAATCCCAGGAGAAAAGAGTTGAAACAATGGCATCTGTGTGTAGGTTTCCCTTCGCACTTCATCACCCTTTAAATTTTCTATAGTGCTAGAAGGATCTTGATTGCTCACAACATATAAACAACCACTTGTTGGACACCACATTTACTTGATGTACACAACACTTTTGGACAAACAGTTCAGGTATTAACTCAAGATCTGCAGTTACATATATAGATGTGTAATAAACACTATGCATTTTCAGACAGGCATGGGAATGATGTGCAGTATTACAACATAGTACCCAGTGACCCCAGAAAAAAACCAGGTTATTACAAACAACACAACAACCACAAATTGGTTCTGCTAACTCGACTCATTGTACCTAGATAAAATCACATTGGTCTAGATGCAGAAACCCAACATATATATATTTGTTTCTGACACCATGTACAATTATCATATTTAAAAATAATGAGTTGATGTCAAAATACTATTTACCTTAACCATCATTGGTTATACCTCATTGCACAATCTTTATATGTCATAGAAGAAAAAAACACACACATGAAAACAGTTGATACTAATAATTAAATTAATTAATTATAGTGTTCATTTAGGCATTGCGGATGGGTATTCCTCTCCAGTGCAAAGCAGTTAATGTCCATGATTATCCGTGCAGAATTATACTAAGTCATTTTCTACTCACAGTATGTCCACCGAAGTTGGCTGGCGAATGTTTCTAATCCATAATCCAAGAATAGAATTATACATAAGCACATATTCTCTCCATGAGACTGAATTTAAGAATACTCTGTTGCCATTTGGGCTGTGTTCCAATTGAAATTGATGCCTAGGTCTGTCATACTTTCAGGAGATGCAACTTAAGCTCCGCAGAAGGTTCTTCCCTATCTCATCTTATCGATGAAAAGATGACGACTGTCCAACAGCTCGGTTTATGTTAACCGTTTCCCAATTTAGTTCAAAAGGCTTTGTCACACACCCGGTTCATGTTGATAGGCCATCCCACACTTGATGATGGGGCAGTTAGGCCGACATGGGACCAGCATAGAGTTCTGATTCATTCCATTTCTGTGTAGAACATACAATGGTGAGTCATTCGTTTGGTTTTATCTGAAGATTCTGCTGCAGGCATGGAACTGAAGAATATTACTCCACCACATATCCAGGGATGCAAGCCATCAGGTGATTCCTGTGGTTGCAGGCGTAGAGGCATTTACTCCGCTAGCTGCTTTCATATGGTCTTTTTTTTATGTGTTCAGGTTTGGGAACCTTGAGGTAATCTTGTGTAGGTATGGTTTTCAGTTGGTACCTTGGTTGTATTGGTTCAATGTCTTCTTCCCATTTGTTTGAGTGGGTGTTCATAGCTAGAACTTGGTGTTGCATGGCTGGAACCTTATGTTTGACTGTTGCAGCTGTGAGATGTTCTTTCGAAGACTTATTCATTGTGGATATTAACTTGGTAATCCAACCAACAGTTGAAGATTACTCACTGTTGTTAGTTGTAATAACTTGTAGAAGGATTGTCCCATAGTTTCACTGATTTTGTTGAATTATGAGGCCATAGATGATACTTCTCAAACGTATAACAGACGATACACTGTTGTCAGTTACTCTGTTGATCTTCATCTTTGTAGATTATTAGATCTTGAAGTCCATCCTGGATATTCCTACTAAAATAGGACTTAATCACTCACCCAATCAGTTGTCTTCAAATTTTCTGTTGCTCGCTATGGAGCTATTAAGTGCCGCAGTAAACATTGAGGTATTGCTAGATCCAGACTATGGTTTGGACATTCACTTTATGGCTGTTGACCCAGGATCCAGTGTTAGTGATATAGTCCCACCAAATTCACCACCACCTGCTTCTCTTCTATAGAAAAGGGATGACAAAGAATACAACACGAGCATTAACCTACTGTGATGTGTTAACTTTCACAAGACAATTACAAACAAAAATACAAAACAACAAGGGGAGAAGGGGAAAGCAGTGGGTGTCCACGTTCCACTGTCCCTCATTGCTGAGTAGAGCCATTCTGACTCTTAATAGTGAGTAAGGTATTTTCTCACTTATATTTTGTTCTGTTGTTACTGGGACTATTAGATGAGTGAAGACATTCTATCCATCCAACATGTTGACATTGTATCTCTCATTCTTGAAGAGAATAGCCTATACAGAATCTCTGTGGTTTCTAATGCCGCATCTTCATTCCTTCGCTATGATCAGCATTAGGCCAAGATTAATGACCATACGGTTCACCTTTTGTGTACTGACATGCTCAAGGTTTCTTACATCAACATCCTCTAATTCCCAGGTGCAACATTAAAATGTATATTCCCACAGTAAAAAGTAACAATCAGAACAGGGAAAATTCTCATACCAGAAAAATAACATACATGTACATTTCTCTGATATTAAGTACATGATAATCATATATAATAATATTAATCATAAAATTTAATGCCAGAGCCAATGGTTTTGAATTTTCTTCAGGGGTTAATCCATAACTAAAACATACATTGTTTTTCCCCACTGCGTACCGCAGATGAGGATAGTAGCCGCTGTGATATATTTTGTCAATGACTGCTATTATTAGGAGTATTTATTAGAATAACTTATGCCGCATAGTCCAGTCTTCTGAATATTGCAAGCAATTTATTCACATCAATCTTCGCTTTTGTTCCTACTACAGTGAGGTGATGCGGATTGAAGGTACATCCTATCCGAACATTCATTTATATCACACGTTTACTTTAATTGTTTTTGAATTTATATTCTCCAACATGGCATCTCCTTAGCAATATTTTATGAAATGATTACATGTCCTTCACTACCATGGAGTGGTTATTAATCTGTTAACAAAAGAATTGTACTAAAATTTAGCACTATAGTTCCAAGTTACAGATTATGATGTGGCGAAGTATTTTATCCCTTAACTAAGAGTCAGGAATACGCGTAATCATTTGTATGTCCCCGCATGGATAAAATCTCCTTTCTATAGTCCATAGATTATTTGCAGATTTCTAAGCATAAATAGTGAGATATTGTTCACAGTGCCTAGAAGTTTTAACATAGGAATATGAAATTGACAGACACAAGTTCTCTACTGAAGTATGTAAACAAGAGTCTGTTTCCACCTTGAGAAAATGCCTAGAATGTGGTTTTTACCTGAGTTTGATACTCTACGGTACACATAATATTTCTAGGTTATAAGCACTACTAGTGAGATATAAGTTCATAATGCCTATACAAGATTTTAACATAAGAATTTGAAATGGTAAGACCTAGGAAAATTTACAGCGTGGCGCCCACCTGTGTTTCATTGGTAAACATCATCCAGCCTGGTTTAAGAGAATTGTTGACTTATTATTCTAATTCTTAATTAAACATACTGGTCTATGTAATACATAAATACATTTTAATAATGTAGATATAACATACCAATAGTTGAAGAGACTGATATATTTCTAAGGCAAAATACCTTCTCCCCGAAGGGAAAGGTCGACTTTCTTGTGTGCTCTCTTGACTAGAAATGGCCGCTTCAGTCTTTGTTTTCCCCCTCGCCGGGATTGGCCAGGTACGGGAGAGAAAATAAGCCAAAATAAATTTAGCTGTGCCACGGTCAGTCTATCGCTGTTTTATTTTCTATTCCTACCTAAGCAAGTTACTTAAACAGTAATTGTAAGGGTTTGTTTATTTTTAAGGGAGTCAATAAATAGGAAAGGGTAGGGACGTTTTTATTATATTACAACGTGTCAATGTTGTTGTTAAAGATAATAAGAGTGTTTAGCACGAGTCATCATGGTGCGGACAAACACATTGACGTCAAAATGACAGTTTAAAGATGACCTCACTTTTGACATGCACCAAAGAGATGCAGCGTTCTGTTATCCTTGTTTTAATCAGTGAAGGGGTAAAACCTATAGACATTCATCGCCGAATGAAGGTCCAGTATGGTGATGCAAGCTCATATCTTGTGTATATCTTTAATGTGGGGGAACATTAAATCTTTCAGTCACGTCGACCTCCTAGTGAGAGCAGTAAATGTCCGCTGTGTGAGTTAATACCAATTCGTAGCCACAAAAATGCATAAATCCAGGGCAACAAATGTGAGTCTGTTCAAATTTTTCCTCTGATGCTAAGAGATTCAGTGCCAACCAGAAAGTAGCTTTGGACCAAACAAAAACAGACGGAAGAAAATGGGAAGTAGGGATGGGTCACAGTTATGGCTTAAAAGTTGTTAATATAGTAACAGACATATTGTATTATATATGAAATTAAGGGGGTTACATATTAAAAACTACTGTATATAAAATGTGTATCATATCTTTTGCATGACGTAGCAGTCAACCCCAGCATTGTTTTTAGCTGTTCGTAATTACTGGGCAAGTTTACTTTCAGTAGTTTGCCATTGGTTTCTGAACGAATGGCACACATACAGTGTTGCCATCTCCTTTTTATGAAAAAGCACTAAAATCGACCCCAAAAAAGCACCAAAAAGCAAAAAAAATTATTGGAAAGCACCAAAAAAAAAAAAAAAAAAAGATCCGCCAAATCCCAATCAGAATTACTCTCGAGCCAAAAAAAAGCACTAAACTACAATATCTTTATTTATTTATTTATTTTTTTTTTCTTTTTCTTTTTTTTTTTTTTTTTGGGGGGGGGGGGGGGGAGGGGAGCATTAACACAAGCACTGCGGGTATTCATTCAAAATGTTATAAAGTAGCACATTATAATTTATTGTAATCACTGAATATTAGAATGGAGTTTATTCCAGATCTGCCAAATCCCAGTCAGACAACTCCTCTTCAGTTTCTGTAGCCATTTCCTGCTGTGTTTGCTCCTGCGGGGGGGGGGTGATGATGATGATGATGTG
>JACEFZ010006173.1:0-30146 GCA_014155875.1 Cepaea nemoralis | reverse complement strand
GAAAAAGGGAAAAAAAAAAAAAAAAAAAAAAAGGGGGGGGGGGGGGGGGAAGAGAGAGAGAGATAGTTAGTTGTTGCGATTCACTCTATGAATTGACGATTGACGATTGTACCGATTCACTCTATGAATTTACGAGAGTTGTACTGAATGACTCTATGCATTGACGGGAGATTATTGCCTTGAAGAGATTAGAACAAGAATCGCCATGGCGAAAGTAGTCTTTAGCAATTTGAAAAACATTCTGACCGATAAAAAGGTGTCAATTGAAACGAGAAAAAGAGTGTTGAGGGGATACATAGAGTCTGTTCTTTTGTATGGATGTGAAACTTGGACAATGTGCAGTCAAGCTTAAAAACATATGATTGCTGCAGAAATGTGATTTCTGAGGAAAATGCAAAGAATACCATGGACTGATAGAAAAACCAATGACCAAGTACTACAGGAGACAAATGAAAATCGTAAATTGATTAGATAAATTAGACGTAGACAGTCAACATTTTTTGGACATGTTATGAGAAGAAATGGATTGGAGAACTTAGTGACAACTGGCAAGAGCGAAGGGAACAGACCAAGAGGAAGACCGAGAGGAAAATACCTGGATGGCTTGGCCACATGGCATGACGAGATAGGAACACTGAGCTGATCCACGACTCTGATGATCGAGTGAAATGGTGAGTCATGACCGCCCACGCTTTCCGGCATGGCACATGATTGATTGATATACAGTAAACTTGATTTTTAAAACATATTTTTCTAGTAGTGCTTATCGGGACAATATTCCTTATTATTAATATATTCTAATGATCTGACTGCTACTATTAATGCTAAGTATCGTCATCAGAATAAAGTATTATTGTTGATATTCTTCTTCTTTGTCTATAACTGCAATGTTGTCTTTTGTATGCATTTAACTGTCTTTTTTAGTTCACTCAGCGGTCCATAGAGTTTATCTACCACAGTTGTCTCTCTAGGCCAGAAGATTTGCCAAGATATGTTGTAGTTCTGGCAGTCTTGGAGTATGTGCTCTGCTGTCTGCGACGCCAAACCAATTGTGCACATGGCTGAGTCACCAATCTTGAATTTTGTATACATGTGGCTGCGTAATCTATTGTGTCCTGTTCTGAGGCGCAGAATAATGACTTGTTCTGATCTATCCATGACGTGGTAGTCGTCTTGAGCAGGTTTTGGTGGCCTTCTGACTAATTTAATCATTCTTTTCTTTTGGTGGTATGTAATGGGCACATCGGGCTGTTCTTCTTTTGCTCCTAACTTAGCCAATTGATAAGCTCTGGCGTTTCCGGGTACTCCACGGTGAGATGGTACCTACTGAATGGTGACCTTATGCTGACTGCTAAGTTCAGAATGTAGTGTCCTTAGTATTGGCAGTTTCCCAAACAGGAGCGCATCGAGTACTGATTTTGCATCTGTCAGCAGCACCACAGGTTGTCTACCATAGTTGGTATTTAGTAATTTCTCTGTTGCTATTTTGATTGCCTCAATTTCAGCATCATAGTTATGGCACTACTTTCCTGATGGAACTCTGGCCATGTCTCTAGTATTATTTGGGTATTCTATGTACACTCCGCTCCTTAATTTGGAACAGCATTTTGTGCTGATTCATCTGTGTAGACTCGGATCCAGAGGTCCTGTGGGTATTCGCAATCAAGGAAGCTGAGAGTGGCTTTTCTGCGCTGTACACTGATCGGTTCTTCCTTGTCAAATATTCCTCGCACTTTAGTCTGGATTTGTAGTGATAGTCTGTGTGCATCTTTCCATGGAGTTCGCTCTGGAATAGTTGTCAGAGGGGATACCAACTGTGGGCATATCGGTGGTTTCTCTGCAGAGTCGTTTCGCCTGGTGGATAAAACTACTTCTTTTCAACCGCCCCGTAGCTAAGCTTTCAAATCGGTTCTTCATAGGGTGGCCTGGAAAACTGAGGAACTTTTCTGCGTGTATTAGTGTTTTCGAATATCTGCGCTTTCTCATTGCTTAGATCCTCCCCATTTTCTCCATAGCTACTATAGGGGTTGATCTCATCCCTCCTGTGGTGATGACTCTAAGAACTTGATTCTGCACCCTGTCCAGCTCTTGTAGTGTGGTTTTTTATGCTGAACACCACGCAGTTGATATGATAAGAAATCATATGGTACTTCGCTTGTTTATTCCCCTTCAATGTTTGTAAGCATACCTTGATTATCATAAGAACAGGCTAGGATAATTGTCGACTGTTCACCAAATTTGTAAACTTTTGTGTTAAAAATACTTCGCGAAAGACAACATAACCCTCCCCCCCCCTCACCCCCACCCAAAAAAAAAATACCCACACATAAATTAAATTACGGTATGGGACATAAGATTTTGGAATCATAATGGCCATTACTAAATCTAAACAATATTTTTAATCTTTACAGTTCTGACAATTAGTTTCTTAATTTTGCCCTAAGTTCATTTACAAATCAACAGTTGCTACCATTTACAACAACTTGAACTTATATAGCTTTAACTTTATATAACAGAAAATGAGCATAGCTTGTGAACACAAGTAATGGTACTATACAGTTTTCTCTCTGCATAATATATTTTTTTTATAATCTGTTTGTCTTGCATATTTATAACGATATGTTTCATTATTCTATAATTATTTTACAGCTTGTATTTGATTCGCTGTGATAACTATATGTTTCGCTTCGCAGGCCGTTTATAGGCCATTAAGTGTTAACAGAAGAGCGAGAAGGAGGTTCAAGTATCAGTACAAGATGCCAAACAGTGCCTACGGTATCTGGAAGAAATGCCTGCACGTCTGCCCCGATGGCTTCAAGAAATGCCTGCACGTCTGCCCCGATGGCTTCAAGAAATGCCTGCACGTGTGCCCCGATGGCTTCAAGAAATGCCTCGTTCACCATGTCCAGGATCTGGAAGTGCTACTGATGTAGACCCGCACATTCTCAGCCGAGATTGCACTCAATGTATCCAGCAGGAAGAGGACAGACATTGTTGCAGTTGGCCATCCAGCTGAAGACCCCCATTGCTTGCCTCCTAACAAAAGAATATTAGTAATATAATCACTTACTTATATACTAAATATAATAAATTATTTTTAACAAGTTTTCACTCCATTAATTAACCAGAGATACTTGTGCTGATTCAGTCTATGAATTGATGAAACATAATCTTTCTAAGCATTTATTTGTAAGAAATTTAGCATTATAGATTTTACTGCCGTTACCTTCATTGGCTTATACTTATACAAACACTAAACATGATTATTTATGAAACATGTCTCTAGACTCTAGTAGTGTTTATTAGTTACCGTGTTTATTTTTCTTAATATTTTCTACCCATTTGACGGCATCTAATAACGCTAATTAACTAATAACAAAATATTATTAAAATGAGAAACAATATTATAATGGCATACCCATTGTTTATTTCCTTATTTTTTCCCCCCAGATTATCATAACAGCATGCTAGCATAATTGTTAAGTGGTCACCGAATGTATAACAACTTTAGGGAAGACCACATCAACAAACGGAACAGATATTAACTATGTTAAGCAATGGGACATAATTTATAATGTTAAGGGACATTATTAAAATTAAAATTAATTATAATATTTACAGTTCTGTGAATTATTTTCTTAATTTCTAGTTAATTTCATTTGATATCATCCTTTGCTGTTAATTACAAATATCTTACGATGTATATTAAAAATGTAAATATGCATATCCTATGTACAAAAATAATTATATTATGTAGCTTTCTCTTTGCACAATACATTTTTATAATCTACTTTTCTTGCTTAGTCATAGTAGTATATTAATTTTTTTTATATTTATTACAGTGCAGTAAATTGATGTTTCAAAATGTATATTTTTGGCAGGCCGTTGAAAGGCCAACACACTTACCATCCTATGTAGATAACTTCAGTACTTCAGTCTTTGTTCTCTCTCTCTCTCTCTCTCTCTCTCTCTCTCTCTCTCTCTCTCTCTTCTCTAACTCTCTGTTCTCTCACTCTCTCTTTCTTCTCTCTCTCTCTCTTCTCACTCTCTCTCTCTTCTCTCACTCTCTCTCTTCTCTCTCTCTCTCTTCTCACTCTCTCTCTCTTCTCTCTCTCTTCTCTCACTCACTCTCTCTCACTCTCTTTCTCTTCTCTCTCTCTTCTAACTCTTCTCTCTTCTCTCTCTCTCACTCTCTCTTTCTTCTCTCTCTCTCTCTTCTCACTCTCTCTCTCTTCTCTCACTCTCTCTCTTCTCTCTCTCTCTTCTCACTCTCTCTCTCTTCTCTCTCTCTTCTCTCACTCTCTCTCACTCTCTTTCTCTTCTCTCTCTCTTCTAACTCTTCTCTCACTCTCTCTCTCTTCTCTCTCTCTCTCTCACTCTCTCTCTCTCTCTTCTCTCACTCTCTCTTTCTTCTCTCTCTCTCTCTTCTCTCTCTCCCTTATCTCACTCCCTCTTCTCTCTTTCTTCTCTCACTCTCTCTTTCCTCTCTCTCTCTCTCTCTCTCTCTCTCTCTCTCTCTCTCTCTCTCTCTCTCTCTCTCTCTTTCTCTCTCTCTCGTGTGAGTGGTCAAACAAACGCCATATATACTTGTTTAGCTATTTACTTTGTAAAATGGTATACTTGTTGCGAAATATACATGTATGACAAATTGCGTCGGTACAAATAAGATGTACCATTTTCAGAAAGAAAAAGTAAATGAGAATATTTGGAGTATGTACGATTCAGTCGCTTAAAGATTAAAAGTAGCTTAAAAGTCGACAGGATCGACTTCATTGCACCGGGTTTTAACCCACATGACTCGGTCTCTTTCCGCAGCGCTGAAAGCGTCGAACAAAGCGCGAACTCCGTAGCTCTAGCGACGACCCACAGGAGTCTCCGAAAAATTTTACTCGTGAACCGAATGACGCGGCCTGAAATCAAACCCACAACCTTCGGAGCCCGAGTCAAACGGCTTGAACACTTCGCCACGGAGACTCCCATGTACGATTCAATGATACCGTTAAATTTGTTTAAATAAAACTAAGTGTGATTGAGAATACTTGGAGTTCGAAATAATTTCTATTGGAAGATTTTAGTGTGCATGAGAGCAAACCACATCACCATCATAATCAACAAGTAATATGTAGGTAATTACACCATGCCTTGAATGCAATATTATCACGTGTACATGAATTCGCATATATTGTATATACTGTATTTGCAAATGTAAAATAAACAAGCTTTGTAAAAGAAATATATAAACATATATATAAGATTCATATTAATGATACTCCATGTGATTCATATTATGATACTCCATGTTGACTTATAGAAAATCAACGGCGGAGAAAGCAGCACATGAAGTCTCCGGTCGTCAGAGGCAGCACCAACGCCCTTTTTCCGCGGCGAGTGCTTCGCTGTCATTACTTTCCTCACACTATACGGTGGCGGAACTTCCCGAGTGTCCTTCTTGTGGCGTGCGCTGACATCATGATTTCCAGCTTCTAGACGCCTTACTGGCCAGTAGCGTTTTATTTCACAATAAGTTTGTGCGCGTGACATGAGAAAGGTAACGCTGCAGTATGTCAACACAGTATGAAAGTTGGAGTGGAGGAGGGGCAGCGAGAGACCAAGAGAAAAGATGCCGGACAGTTTGACATCTTCACATGGAGAAACATCAACATCAGAAATGAGTGGCAGTCAACGAGACCGAAGTTTATGCACAGACATGATTACCTTCGCCACACAGCATGGGCTATAAGAAGAAGTGAGATTAACCATTAAAACGCCTCTTAATGCATACTCCATCAATTGTTGCCCATGTCATTTACATGTATCACTGTTGCTCACCTGGACGCCATTCCATTTCTCTGCTGTCATTTTTCTATGCCTATATGTGACGTTTTGTGATTGACCCTCTCCACCCCTACACCTTCCAATACTACCTTCGAATACCTTGTTCCTGTCCAGCCCGCGTGTCCGCATGTTCTCTTCTACCACCGCTTATGCATCACTTATGCTCAATCGCATAAGTACTTGGTGTGTTGTGGCTGGGGCAATGGTCAACCCAACAAAGGCAACAGTGACTTGGTTCTCGTTGAATAATCATATTGTCAACACTCCAACACCAACTGTAAATCTGTGTTCAGAGACGGTGGAAAGATTGCAGCCAATGAATTACCTGGGAATACGGTTTGATCGAAGCCTTGCTTATAATGAGCACAAAGACCAGGTGATAACAAAGGCCAAGAGGGGGTTGGCTGCGGTGCGGGTGGTTGGCGGCAGCAAACTGTGAGCAGCGCCATCTATGTCTTCTATACGATGGGCTGGTCATGTTTGTTTTTGAGAATGCGATGGCAATCCTGACTCTCAGCCGTAAGCAGATAGAAAGGATGGAAAGGATACAGAATGAAGCTATGCACATTATTCTTGGATATACAAGAGATACAGCATGCAGGGCGATGCGCGCTAACTTATTGATTTTCTAACCATTGAAGACAGAATACAAGTTTGCAGACTACGCGCCTACCTCATAGTTAACGCATACACGCAACATCCACTACATAGTAAAATTATGAAGGTGAAGGGCAGCAGGTTAGAAAGAGGACGGTCGTGGATGGGTCAAGCCGAAGACATTCTTCAAGAGGTGTGTTCACTTGAGGACTTAAAACCTGGCGAGGAGTGGGTACAAGTGCCAACATATTTCTGCACATCCTTTTTAGTTTGCATCCAACTAGACAGAAAATGCAGACAAAAAACACGGCTGCTGTGGAGGCGGAAGTACACGCGTTGATTTTCGAGAATTCGCTAGAAGGTGATGCTGTCATTTACACAGATGGGTCGGTCGTCCAACATGTGAGAAGCTCATGGGCCTTTACGGCTCACGCCGGACGGAGAATTGTGAAGGAGAATTCTGAAGCTTTTGCTGAGGGCCACAAGTAGCCTGACCATGGAAGTCATGGCAGTAAGTAAAGCAATAACATGGCTCGAGACACAGACATTCACTAGGACATGTTTCCTTAGCGACTCAATGAGCATATGTGGCATGTTAGAAGAAGACAGAGGTCCCAATTAGAAGCGGTCTCTGTAAATATATCTTGAATAATAGCTAGACAAGATAAAGGATATGATTTGGCAAATTTTTGTCTAGAGGAATCTCAAATGAGATAGATAATCATTCCCGCTTAGCCCTTTAGAGGATCCAGTTTTCCTGGCTCGGAACCCCCACTGTGCATCTTAGACCTAAGACCAAGTATTTACACAGAAAATTTATAAAAGAAGGAAAAGGTCCCCTGAAGGCCATACGGAGATCTGGACTATTCGCCCCTGTACAACCGAGGAAATAGTTCTCCCACCATAATGTTGTCAGTGTGCTTTCAGTCCGCCACATTAGATCTCCCCTTTTATTTTATATGTGTCAAAGTGACATATGTCAATTGTACATTTAGACATGTAGGACTTTAGGATTCAACAGTAGCAGACATAAACTCAACAATAACTGTACTTTACATCAGTTGGATAGAACATCTACATGACAGGTTCTTGACAAATGTTGGACTTACATTCACAAGGAGATGTTCACACCAACAATTGAACAAGACATACATCATGAGAGCTACTGGACAACATTTCTACACTCTTCATATTTCACTGACATCACCAACAGTTGAACAAGACATGCGCCAGGAACTGTACTTGACAACAGCTGGACACGACATTACACAATAATGTACTTCACACCAGCAGACCAAGACATTACATGGACATGTACTTGAACACTGTTCTCAACACAATCTTTTATTGAGCTGACTATAGGGGGTAGAGAGAAGACCCATGTCCCATCTCAATCATTACATCTCGAACAACAATCATATGCAATGTGAGTATGAAAATGGAAAAATGAGTACATCCTCTAAATACCCACCAACAGACACCCAATATCAAAACTCTCCAACTCTCCTCCATCACACTCCTCCTACACCACAACTTAAATACATCATGAGTTATTCTTTCAACTGTCCCTGAGAGTACACCAAGTCTGATTCCTCTGGTGAACAGTTTCTGAACAGATAATCACGATTTCTCAATGGTGAGTAGACTGTCTGAGAAGCTGGCGACTGGGGGTGAAACAATACATATAGTCTGTGTGAGGTTTATTTATTAGGGGTTACATCTGTTAGAATGTAAAACCCACTTAAGAGGAATTTAATTATCTGAGGAATATTATCAGGGTATGCCCAAAGGGGATGGCTTCCTATCCTCTATCCAGATCACCTTCTAGAAGCTAAATTTTATGGCTCGTTCCCCCACGTGAAGATACTAAGGAGTCTTCGTATCTACACGAATAAATGTAAAATATATAAATATGTACTTTTAGGCTTCTTGGGAAGGTGTGGAGACCACGTACTGTTGCCACTATTACAAAAATGGATGCCCTTTTCTATCACTGGGGAAAAGGTGCTAGTGTGCAGATGCCCGCCCTCATGCGGTCTCAATTAGTATTATCTTCTATGCTGGATGCACTTACACAAGTATGTGATGGACTAGACTAGCAATATCCTGAGAGACCACAGTATAACAGGACATACAGTGACATCACATAATATTGGTGTTTACAAACAATATGTAAGAATCAATCAACAACTGGTCTGGTAACATAAAGTGTAATAATCCAAAGTATGGCAACAAAAATATTATTTTCACATAGAGTACATCTCTGGAAAAAACATGGTCAGGTTTACAAGGAATACCAACTGATGTGAATGCATAATTATGGGGGAAAACCAACAGTTGATTTATCCGAAATACATTAAAGTATCATAATGCATCACTAAGTAGATACCACTTTACAAAAACAGTATATTTATATCTCCGGTGCAGCTGATATCTGCCGGTAGGTACTTCAGTTGTATATGATCCTAATTCTTCCCTGGAACCAGTTTTCTATCTGTACTCGGCTCGCGATGATGGTGGAATTCTGCAAGAGGGCGTCTGATTGGTCTGGAACTCTGGGACCCCAGTATATAAGGCCCCGCACAGGTAGAACTGGCCCTTTTTCCGTAGTCCACCACACTGAGTGACGAGGCGCCAATGCCTATTTCTAATGTGTGTTTAGTAGTTAGACCCTGAAGTTTTGCAGTGGTATGTAACCATAATTAATTTGTTTTATATTATATTTCTTTTATATGTATTAAAATTTGAGTAGGCTTGAGAAAGTGTTCGAGAGACTGCAGTCCATTGGGCTAAAACTAAATCCTGAAAAGTGTAACTTTTGTCAGAAAAAGGTTGAGTTTTTAGGGCACACCATTTCAGAAGAAGGCATTGGCACCATGGATGATAAAGTTGCAGCTATAAAAGAAGCACCTGTGCCCAGAACTCAGACAGAACTTAGGTCATTTCTAGGGTTAGCCAGTTATTATAGAAGGTTTGTCTCAAAGTTTTCTAATATTGCAAGACCACTACATGAGCTGGTTGGCCAACTCAACCAGCAGCAGACCGGTGATACTAAGAAGATGAAAGGACCAATAGGGCGGTTGTGGACTCCAGAGTGTGACGAGGCGTTTAATCGATTAAAAGAGGCACTGACATCAACACCCCTTTTAGGCTTCCCAGACTTCTCATTACAGTTCATATTGGAGGTAGATGCCTCATACCAGGGTTTAGGTGCTGTCCTCTCACAAATTCAAGATGGTAAGAAAAGAGTCTTAGCTTACGCTAGCCGCACGCTTCGCCCCTCAGAACGAAACGCTAAAAGCAGTTCTAAGCTTGAATTACTTGCGTTGAAGTGGGCTATGACTGAGAAGTTTAGAAGTTATCTTTTAGGTACTAAAGTAGAAGTTTTTACAGATAGTAGGAATTTAGCTTTGTGGCAAAAGGCAAAACTGGGTGCCATTGAGCAGAGATGGATAGCACAGATGTCGATGTTTGACTACACCATTAAGCACAAACCAGGTCGTGCTAATGGAAATGCTGATTATTTGTCCCGCTACCCTTTTGAAGCCCCAGGAAGATCAGATGAAGAAGGTGACATTCCAATCAGTCACATAGCTGCTACACCAGTTAGTCCAAACTTAAGAACTGCTAGGATAGGAGAGATTGTAGATGTAGATAGACAGAATAACCCTGTGGGTAATGTGCCACTGTTATCATTACCATCATATTCAGCGGAAGAGTTGATAAAACTACAAGCAGAAGATGTCCATGTGTATAAAGTGTTAACTTGTGTGAGTGAGAGAGTGAGACTGAGTAAGATAGAGATGAGGGGTTTACCCCCTGAAACCAAAAGCTTGTTGAAGCAGCGAAAGAGGTTGAGTGTGATTAATGGGTTGTTGTACAGGAAATTCAAGAGGCCAGGTAGAGGGTGGATTTCTCAATTAGTGGTACCTGATGCATTGAAGCAGAGAGTGTTAGAATCGGTGCACAGCACCGGCCATCAGGGCAGAGATAGGATTATACAAATCCTTAGAAGTAGGTGTTATTGGGTTGGCATCACGAAAGATGTTGAACTGTTTTGTAAAAGATGCCAGAGGTGTAATATTGCTAAACCACCCCATATTAAACTGCAGGGTCCTTCAGGTAATTTATTAGCATCTAGGCCTTTTGAGGTGGTGACCATGGATTTTACTATGTTAGAGAAGGATAGTCGGGGGTATGAAAATGTGTTGGTCATTACAGATGTTTTCACCAAATTTACAGTTGCTGTTCCCACAAGGGATCAGAAGGCCTCGACAGTTGCAAAAGTTCTGGTGGAGAAATGGTTTTTGTATTTAGGTGTACCCCATAGACTCCATTCAGATCAAGGCAGGAACTTTGAATCGGCTGTGATTGCAGAACTCTGTAGAGTGTACGGGATTCAAAAGAGCCGTACCACGAGTTACAATCCAAAAGGGAACGGTCAGTGCGAAAGGTTTAATAGGACCCTACATGATCTTCTGAGGCCACTAGAGGCAAGCCAGAAAAGGAAATGGTCTGAACATATAGCTGAGGTTTTGTTAATTTATAACTCTACGCCCCACTCGTCCACAGGTTACTCCCCGTACTACTTAGTGTTTGGAATAGAACCCAGATTGCCAGTAGATTTCATGCTAGATGCTAGTGATGATAGTGATTGTAATGATGGGGAACCAAATGTTGAGAACTGGGTGACTGGACATCTTTCCCGTCTGCGTTATGCGCATGTTAGGGCAGGCGAACAGTTAAGAAAGTTAGCTGCTGTAAGGAAAGAGAGATGTGACAAGACATCATCCTCTAAATTGCTAACCATAGGAGAAGTAGTTAGGAAGAGAGTCCACTATACAGAGAGGTGCAAGATTAAAGACCAGTGGTCTGTAGATAAATATACAGTGGTGCAGGTCCCAAAAGCATCAGGAGGCCCGTATGTTATTAGAAGAGTGGGAGAGAATGGACCTGACATTAGAGCAGCAGGACACGAGTTAAAGCGGTGTGAGAAAGCTGCGGTAATTGAGGTACCGGAGGCGACGATAAGACTACCCGAATTGCCTGTCGTGGCAGAGGTTGAGGAACCACGGGATAGACCGCCAAGAAGTGACTGGTACATGTTTGAGCCAGGAGACTTGAATGTGAGGCGATCAGAGAGAATCCGTCTTAGAAGAGATAGATGATGTTATTTTTGAATACATTTTGTTTCACATGTTCAGTGTTGAGGCCAGTGGTATCCTGTATAAAGGTTGCTGATTTATTGTTTGTGTAACTTTTATGATTGTTTAATTATTTTTATGTAAGAAGTGAGGGTTGTATTCATTTTGTTATGATTGCTCATGTAGCAGAGGGGCTATTTCTCCTCACTGATGTTAATTTGGTCACTGAGTATTAACTTGTACTAGTATAAGGATGGCTTATGCTTATATGGTATTAATGTTATTTTGGACTTATTGATGACTGGTGACGTTCATGTATACTGTTTCACATTATAAATCTGGATAGAATGAGTAAATTGTTTTATAATGGTACTGTTTAGGGATGTAACCAGCAGTTCAGGTGTTGAGGGCAGTGTCCTCAAGAGTGACAGGTTTATTTGTTGTTGCTGAGAGATGTGTTCCTTGGCATATAATTATCAGAGCATAGAGGTGTGAAGATAACTACCTGCTTGATGAGTGTACCAGGGACGTATGGTCCTGTTGTCGAAACGACAACAGTTAAAAGAGGGAATTCTTCATTGTCTTTGTAATTGTTCGTATAATATTGTGAACACTAAGGTGGCGGGAGACTGTCTCCCTGTTGATTGCATTATTTTGTTTACTGCTGATATTAGTTTAGTCATGAATAATGACTGGTATTAATGTAAATGTACCTTGTATTTGCATGTGACCATTATTCTTGTTGGTACCTGAGGTACATTTTTGGGGTGTTTTACTTGATGGGTGATGTCTGGTGAGGATAGGAAAAAATTATTTTTGAGCTCCATCAATAGTGGAGGACTATAAAGTAGGGGTCAGAAATTATCCCTCCTTTACCCAAGGCACTAGGGGTGTAATGTTCAGTTGTCTGGGACGACAACAGTTAAAGATGGGGAATAATGTACTCGGCTCGCGATGATGGTGGAATTCTGCAAGAGGTCGTCTGATTGGTCTGGAACTCTGGGACCCCAGTATATAAGGCCCCGCACAGGTAGAACTGGCCCTTTTTCCGTAGTCCACCACACTGAGTGACGAGGCGCCAATGCCTATTTCTAATGTGTGTTTAGTAGTTAGACCCTGAAGTTTTGCAGTGGTATGTAACCATAATTAATTTGTTTTATATTATATTTCTTTTATATGTATTAATTTTAATTTTATGAACCATGTGTGGCATAGTATTTTGGTTATTTAAATGTATACTTCAGTAAAGCTATGAAAGTATAATAATAATGAAGTGATTATCAAACTAATTAGATGTAAAATATAGCTAATCTTATACTGATTCCTAGCTTTAATCTTTAAGTTAATAATTTCTCTAGCAGTAACTAAAATTAACAAAAGAAATCTGTAAGCCCGGTTACAGATAACTGAGTGCGGAACCATGCCCAGGTAATGGCAAATGAGAGTTATCGGTTCTTGGAGAAAATGGCGCAGATCGATCTGGACTTCGACGAGTTATTTACAAGAAATATAGTAAGGAACAATTTAGAAGCTACTTGTGTTAAGTTTTATGAGACTGAAAAGTGGGAGATTGAGGAACAGCACTTGGAGAATTGACACGTGGGAGGCCAGCTCAGCAAATAACATCTAGCCTTTGTTCTCGAAGCAACTTAAAAGGTAAATTTGGAATATTGGCTAGTGATAAAGGAGCAGACAATGTTTAACAGGTTAGGAGATAATTGGGCACACAGGTGCTTAGTAATACTTTATAATTATTCAGAACTAATGGTTTATTTTACAGCGGTGTAAATTATTGAGTTCAAGAATCTTGTTGTGGTAAGAGCTGGGCAAATATTGGTTGTATGAATTATTGAAGAAAATAATATACAGAATATTAGTGGAGTGGCTATGAGTGAATAAAGCAAACACACTTGGACTGCAGTCAATGAAAGACAAGGCACATTACAATATAGTTAAGTATTCAATTTAGTAGAGGAATTTGTTGTTCAGCAGTAAGTGAAGTCTGGCATCACCTCTGTCAACAGGAGGCAGTAATATTTGTAGGTGTATCAAGTTATTGGTGGAATCAGTGACTGAGATTCTGCCTTAAGTTAAGCATGGTGGTTGTCGCACGGGGGAGAGAATGTGATTTAATGCTACGTACCACCTTTCGCAAATATATTTATATGCACTTGCTATGTGTCTAGTCACAAGGAATAGTAAACTAATGGTGTTGGCCTCAATCAGTGCTTGCTGGTTATTAATTTGCAATAATATTAGGAATAATATTAATGGCAACAATATATATTATAATTGTTTTAGGCATTATTTTATCAGGTACAACTGATTTAGTGAGGTCAGCTTGATCATGATATATGATACAGATAATGTAGATGAATGATTTGGTTGTCCCTGAAGCTTTAGGAAAACATTTAACAGGCTAGTACAGAGAGATGTTAGCAATCAGGTTTGGTGAGGTTCAGTGGAATATGACCGGTGTAGGTGTTTCCTATAACTAAACTAATATAGACAGTGTAACTGATTTTGTGGTTTCCCTATGTAGATATCCCAAGGTAGCAAAAGTGGGATATACCATGAGTAGGGAAAAGTAACCATGATGATGGGTAATATTTATAACATATGTAGAGCAGAGAAGAGTACTTACATGTTAAGTGTGGCTTTACTGAGGGGAAGAATGTGATTTAGTGCTGCGTACCACCCTTCGCAGAGATATTAATATGTAGTTGTCATGTGACATGAAGCGTAAGATAGCAAAATTTATAACCGGTGTATCATAGGAAGAATGATGGGGAACAGAGGACACAAATGTACATCTTTTGCCTAGTAACACAGAATAATACATTGAGGTGGCATTAGACAACACTGGATGACATTAGTGTGTAATAATGATATCAGATATATTATACTGGTTATTATATTAGTACTGATGTTCTGCATCCAGCCATGGACATTTTTGTTGTGTACTTTCACTTGGTAATATTGTGTGTTTATTTTATGAGCTATCTTAGGGGCCTCAAAGAGTGCCTCAATTGAGTTCCTGTGTAGTACATGTTTATCCTCAACTCTCTGTGAATGTTGTGATTCTTTTATGTGCAAATGTTACATTGCCACATTCTACAAATATGGTAATTCCACTGGGTATATGTGTCCATTGCTTTCCACGGTTGAACATGTTTTGCTTGTCGGCTAGTAATGCGTAATGTCATGCGGTAATGTGTGTGGTGTCATGTTGTTGATATCCTTTATCATAACATGGGCATTGCAGGAGAGGTGTGCCCTGTGTCATATGGCATCCCTTATGGGTCTAGGTATTTAAATGTCATGATGGTGAGTTAGGGTTGATTCCTGACATATGGTGCATCAGGGTGCAACTGAGATGATATGATGATAGACTGGTGGATTTCAATTCTGGCTTCATTGAGGGAACATTAAGGAATATAGTATTGGGAGTTTGTGAAACCGGTGTTGGTGGGAAAGCAAAAGTTAACTAGAAAGTAAAACCCATCAGGTATGACATGCATGGACAGAGCAATTACTGTTATTAATGAGGCTATGTTAGTTGTTATCCATGACTGGGTGTAGTGGTGTAGGTACCACATTGAGCACTAAAGGGATGGGCATTGTTTTATAAGATGATTGTGGTGGTGGCTATGATTATGGTGGCCATGGGATGATGATGATGATGCCACGATGATTGTTGTGTCCGCCGGGGGCTGGAGTGGCCTGTGATGATCGAGGCGGATGTATGTAGACTATACTGTGGTTTTGGCCACAATCATGGTCATGGTGTAGGATTGAGGATGTGTGGTGAGTGTAGAAAACATTGGAGGCTGTTGAATAGGTGCTCCCTGTCATTTATATTTTATGTGGAGCACATCCTATAACCTATTCATATCATTGTTGTCCAGTTGAAGCATCATGTGGTTGGTGTGAATTTACAGTCCATGTCTATGGTTGTGCCACAAAGACATTGTTTACATACACCAGTGTTGTAGTGGTTGTCCATGTGTTGATGCAAATAATGAGTCTTTGATGGTTAATAATTAGATGTTGTGTTTGCCTACAATGTCTGATGTATGTTGGCCAGGTCAGTGTTGAGATGTTGTGTTTGCTCGTGATGTAAGTGAATCTAATGAATGTGTCAGGATGTTGCGTCTTGTGTCTATTCGTCACAAGTACAAGAGTGTTGTCTGTCTTACGTAGAGAGACTGGGTGTTGTTGTTGTCTTGTTCGGACATCATGTTGAGATGTTTGACTTGTCTTTGCCTAATATCTTTGTTGGTTTTTATTTTATCTACTGGAAAAGCCAGAATTCTAGTTTTAGATTTTAGATTTTCCTGGGTTTTTAGTAGACTGGAAGTTTTTGGTAAATTAGTTTTTGGTGGACTAGAAGTTCTTGGTAAATTAGTTCTAGTGGATTAGTGTTTGGTGGATTTGGAGTTTTTACTGGATTAGTTTTTGCTACACTTAGGAATTTTATTTGTTGGATTAGTGTTTTGGCTGCTTGATTTTTGTTGCATCCTAACTTCTTTGTTGATGCTACATGTCTGTATATGATTGTGAAGTTTAGAAGTTTAATAAACAAATGATGCTTGTGTTACTCTTACTTTTTTGTTTAGTTGATAGACTCTTGTTATAGTCATTGGTGTTAGAACAGCCCTTGGAGTAATTCTTTGTCTGGGATTAGAGAATATTGTTCTAATCCCCTGTCGGCCCACCCTGGGATCTTCTTAAACCTTAATTCATTTTCTATTCTTGTTAACCGAGGACGGTGAGAGGTTCTTTCTCTTTATTCATTTTCTTCTTTGGCCCTACGCAGTCAGGGTTTGCGCTCTTCTCCTCACATCACCGTAGCAGAAGTAAGTGGTCCTTGCTTCCTGTTTATACCTCTGTTTTCATATCAAAGGGCATCACCTTGAGTGAGGTATATTCTATTTCTTCTGTCAGGATCTAACATCAGGAATTCTCAGTGGGTTCATGGGTTACATGGGTTACACCTTGAAAGATGGGGGTGGTGGAGGATGCAAGGGAGGATGCTGCAATAAACTTTGGGCTGGCAAGAGATGGACATAAACATTATACTTTTCTGACCGCAGCAACCTAGTCTGCATCTTCAAAACCGTAGGCTTTCGGTCACACCGCCCATCTGACGGTCCAAACAAAATATAACTTCATAAGCATTTTGCTAACATTTACATATCAGTAAAGCATAAAACATGTCAAGAAAAAAAAAAAAAACAATCGAGAAAAATAAAGAAGGGAATAAGACAATAAGAGGGGATAGAATGTGTCCACTCAATAGTGAGATCACCTCCCTCTTATCTGTATAGATGGCATTCAATCCATCATATCATGCTATAAGGTCCTGATGGGATCAACTCTTGGTGCAACCAGGACAATGAAATAAGACAGTCACACTTTATGACCAGGTAGTCTGATTGTGACCAGGTTATCTGGTTGTATTAAATGAAGTTGATTCAAAGTCATCAATGTTGTAACAGACATTTATTTAGTTAGTTATTTAGTTAGTCGACAGATCATCCTCGTTGCACATCGGACCATTCAGTCCATAAGTGCTCGGATCCCCTCCTCAGCAAATCCCGCAGCGTGTAGCGGCTAACGACGCCAGTTCTGTGTTGGTTTATCAATCTTCTTTGGCTTCCTGCGTAGTGTTCTTGTTTGGCCACCCCTCTTTTAATTTGCTGCTCTCGCAGTCTGGCCATTGTTGTAGATTCACAGTCATCACTTGGTTCTTGCAAAAGTCTCACTTCTCGTAGAGCATTCAGAATGTCAGCCTGGTCCATGGCGCGTCCGCCCTCCACAGTAGCCTCACCTGCGAGCTTGTCAGCCCGCTCATTTCCTTGTACTCCCGCATGACCTGGCACGAAAATGAAACTAATCTTTGCCAGCCGAGACCGCTCCAGAGGCAGCAACCATTCTCTTCGGATCGACCCCTCCTCTATCCTCTTGATCATGTTCATTGAGTCGCTAAGGAAACAAGCCCTAGTGAATGTCTGTGTCTCGAGCCATGTTATTGCTTTACTTACTGCCATGACTTCCATGGTCAGGCTACTTGTGGTTTCAGTGAAAGCACCAGAGTCCTCCTTCACAATTCTCCCTCCGGCCCGAGCTGTAAAGGCCCATGAGCTTCTCACATGTCGGACGACCGACCCATCTGTGTAGATGACCGCGTCACTGTCTAGCGAATTCTCGAAAATCAACGCTTGTACTTCAGCCTCCACAGCAGCCGGATTTTCTTGTCTGCATTTTCTATCTAGTTGGATGCAAACTGAAAAGGATGTGCAGAAGTCTGTTGGCACTTGCACCCACTCCTCGCCAGGTTCTAAGTCCTCAAGTGAACACACCTGTTGAAGAATGTCTTCGGCTTGACCCATCCACGACCGTCCTCTTTTTAACCTGCTGCCCTTCACCTTCCTAATTTCACTATGCAGTGGATGCTGTGTGTTTGCGTTAATTCTGAGGTTGGCGCGTGCCCTGCAAACTTGCATTCTCTCTTCAATGGTTGGAAAATCAAGAAGGTAGCGCATCGCCCTGCATGCTGTATCTCTTGTACATCCAAGAATAATGCGCATAGCTTCATTCTGTATCCTTTCCATCCTTTCTATCTGCTTATGGCTGAGAGTCAGGATTGCCATTGCATACTCCAAAACAGACATGACCAGCCCCTCGTACAGAAGATATAGATGGCGCTGCTCACAGTTTGCTGCCGCCATCACCCGCATCGCTGCCAAGCCCCGCTTGGCCTTTGTTATCACCTGGTCTATGTGCACATTATAAGCAAGGCTTCGATCAAACCGTATCCCCAGGTAATTCATTGCCTGCGTTCTTTCCACCGTCTCTGAACACAGCATTACAGTTGGTGTTGGATTGTTGACAATATGATTATTCAACGAGAACCAAGTCACTGTTGCCTTTGTTGGGTTGACCATTGCCCCAGCTTCATCACACCAAGTACTTATGCGATTGAGTTCGGTTTGTAGTTCCACAGCAACCTCCTCTCTATCCTTCCCCTGACGATACACTGTAACAGACATGTTGGGATGAAGGTAGGTTGTGGTAGAGGCATGTTGTGATTAAGATAAAGGCATATTGGGATGAAATCAAATCAACTTATCAAATCAACTTTATTAGGGTCACAAATTGGGCGCGCAGGCCCGTCTTACATTCGGCCCTTCCAATCACTCGTCTTTCGTTTATCAAGAGCATTATACATTTGCATAGGAAGAAAAATAAACATTGTGAAATGAATGTTGTAAACATAAACAAGGCTAATTACCATGGTATGAAGCCCATCTCCCACCTATCCATACATCACTCCACCCACACAACACCCCCACCTACCCACACACATGCGCACCAAGGGACACATACACACCCCCACTTACCGACACACACGCACACCAAGGGACACATACATACCCCACCAACCGACCCATCCCCCTCCCGCACATCCCCCACCCACACACACTGCCCTCACCTGATCCCCCAACCAAAACACACTCGCCACCCACAAACATTCCCCCACCAACCCACACATCCCACGCCCATCCACATTCTACCCCACATATCCTCTCCCCACCCACACCTCAAACCACCCTTCCCCCAGCCACATCTCCATCGACAACATATTCCCCACCCATACACACAATCCCCCACCAACCCACACATCGCACATCCACTCACACATCCCCAAACCATACACACACATCCCCACCAACTGACATGTCCCTACCCCCCCCCCCCCCCCCCACACACACATCTCCCTAACCACCCATACATCCCCAATCCACTCACACACACACCACCACCCACACATACAACTTCCACCCACCCACACATGCCTTAACCTAATCCCCCACCCGCACATCACATACACCTCCTACCACGCACTATTCCCAACCCACGCACCACACACACACATATCCCTCACCAACACATCCCCACTTACACACCACACACATATCCCCCACCCAGATACCACAAAATAATCCCACCCACACCCACACAGATACCCTTACCCATCCACCCCACATACCCCCACTCACACACCACAAAAATCCCCCACCCACACACACATACCTCACCCACACAATATCACCAACCAACACACCACACACCTCTCCCCACCCACACACGCATTCCCTACCCGTCCACCAACACACACTCACTCACACATCCTCCACTACGCACCCACACACCCCCACCAACCCACTCCCAACCAAACATCTCTCGATCACAATACCCCCACCCCCACACACATCCTCCACCCACTCACACATCCCACCCCGACACATACAACTCCCTCACCCACCTACACACCCCTAAGCCACTCACACACCCCCACCCACACATTCCCCATCCACATACACACATCTCCCACACACACTCCCCCACATACTTCCCCCAACCACCACAATCCCTTGCTCACCCACACATATACCCCACCCATACGCACATTCCCCACAGCCATCACACACATCCCCTACACCACACACTATCCTCCACCCATACCACCACAAACATACCCTCCACCCACACATCAGTCACACATCCCCCACCAACACACCGCACACATATCTCAAACCCACACACCATACACTTCTCCCCATCCGCCCTTCCATCCCAAATCCACCCAACACAATCCCCTACCCACACAACCCCGCCTCCCACACATACTTCCTCAAACCATCCACACATCTCCACCCACATAAACACACATCCCCTGCATCCGTCCCATACACATATCCTCCACCCATACACACATCCCCCACACCCATTCCAACACCCGTACTTTCACCCCCACACATCCATCCACACATCCCACCAACACCCACAAATACCACTACCCACCAAAATCCACACACCCCAACCCATCCAAATGCATACCCCCACCCACACACCCCCCACCCACACATATCCCCACACTCACACACATCCTCCACATACACTCACACTTCCTCACATCTAGACACATACAAAATGTCTCACGTTAGTATTGAAACTAGTATGAACAAACTCCCACACTTTACTCACACACATACACTGACACTTGTCACGAGCAGTCTCATAAAAATGTTAAACATGGAGAAAAATGTGTACATAAAATGTATGTGACGTAAAAATAGTGATGCTCTCTCTCTCTCTCTCTCTCTCTCTCTCTCTCTCTCTCTCTCTCTCTCTCTCTCTCTCTCTCTCTCACACACACACACACACACACACACACACACACACATTCACTCTCACGCCCACACATTCACTCTTCCGCTCATTCATTCACTCTCACGCATTCACTCTCCCGCTCATTCACTCTCACGCTCACTCATTCACTCTCCCGCTCACTCATTCACTTTCCCGTTCACTCATTCACTCTCCCGCTCACTCATTCACTCTCCCGCTCACTCATTCACTCTCACGCTCACTCGTTCTGTCTCTCATTCACACTCACTGACTCACTCACTCAAACTATAGTAATGAACATGAGTTTATATTATGCATGATAAAATCAAATGGTATTTAACTGATAATATGACAGATGAGAATACACAAACATATGGATTCGCGTGTTACATAACATGCGTGTTACATGACATGCATCTGCTCAGCTCTCTCTCTCTCTCTCTCTCTCTCTCTCTCTCTCTCTCTCTCTCTCTCTCTCTCTCTCTGTGTGTGTATTCTTTCATATATACACACTCACGCGCATGCGCGCGCTCACACACACACACACACACTAACACATCAACTCTCCCACTGTCTCACTCTCTAACACACAATCCTTCACACACCACTCACTCTCAATCATGAAGGTGGGATGAAGGTGGGTTGAGATAGATGGATACTATGGTAGATGCCTGGGAAAGGTGTATGTAGTGACACTTCCTAGTAAGCCAGAGATAGGTTGAGACTGTTGCTTGATAAGACAGGGTATATTGAGTTGGACGTAAGTTGTGTTAATGGTCAACCTTATAACATCATCATCATTATCACTGTCCTCATCAGGTGCCTGTAAATAAGCTCATACTCCTTTCTCTGGGATCAGATTGGATCTCAAATGCCTATCAACATCATCATCATCATCATCATCATCATCATCATCAAGTATTGAGAGGTAATTGTCCACCATATAATCTCATCATCATCATCATCATCATCATCATATATTGATATAACTGCCTTTTTTATAAGAGGGAAAGATTATAGCTTTTACTCCACCAAACAGTAATCTTCCTTAACCATCAGCCATTTTACAACAATCACAAATAAGAATATATTTATCTCCTGGGTTTATGTGAGTGCCTTAGAGTTATGTTGCCATGGACCGATATGAGGCAGACAGCGGTAAACTGATAGAGTAAGAACATGTTTGCCATAGAAGAGTAATTGGCATAGTGAGAACAGTTCACATGATCACTGTGAACAAATATACACGACTAAGTTGAGGGAAGTCTATGAGCAACGGATTGTGATGATGAAGACCAAAGGGAAGTCAGTCAGAGAAGTTGCGTATCACGTGACATGAGTTGTGTAGTCCACGGAGAGGACACGGCTGGGAAAAGTCAGTCTAGCCAGGGTACAAGTCGGAGACAGTTGGAAAAACAAGTATAGAAGCCAAGCGACATGAAGTTGACATTACTACAAGATTGGAACGACACTTCAGCCTGAGGCAAAAGTATGTCGCACAAGCCGAGCGGCCAATTGTACAGCCAGTCAAGCTCGATTACAGCGCGCCGAGTGAACGGCAGTTGAGAACGGCACATGGCCGATGTCAAGGGCAAGGCAGACTGTAAGTTGACGCTAGAGATAACAATTGAACTATACTTCAGTGTTGAACATTGTTTAGATTGTTATATATCCATCGCATGTCAGCCCGCACCTGTCGGCAATTGATTGTCACGACGTGCGGCGATGATTGTCAATAATAAATATCAAAGAATGGCAAGGACATTGGCTTGTTTGCTATGTTCATGTGATACATGTTCCTGCTTAATTCTGTCACTGCGGCTGAACAGACGAGCCAGCAATCAGCTACATGACATATGTATTTAACATAATCACTGATTTAAACAAAACAAGTATGGTCATTCCCCACGGTCTCTTCTAAGCAAAGGACTGGAGGACGACATTGTTACACCACCCAAGATTGCAGGTTATCTCATGCACATAGTCAGAAATGAGCTGTTTTATAATCATAGTTCAGAACATAAATGGCATGCCCTTGACCGTACGAACCATCTAATCATCATGTGAATGTAAGGTTGTTGGTGGGTGCTATGTCCGGCTAACATTTGGGTATATGGTGCAACTCTCATTAATGAGCATTTATTCTCAGAACAAAGCATGACAATTTCACAACCCATATTCAGGGGGAAAATGTGACTAAAAGGATTACAAGATATATACATCCCTACAGGTGTGAGTCAGTGTACATGGTTTTACAGACATAGACTCTTAAGCCATATTTCTTCTGTAAAAGTATCAATGTCTAGCAAGCACATTTGAAAAGTAAATTTTTCATATATAGAGAAAAGTAGTTATATACAGATTGTAACAGAATATAAGGGAATATTCTTCATTGGCATATTGTCACAAAATATACAGAAATCTTCTTTTAGTCGCGGATTTGTAACAGAATATAAAGAGATATTCTTTAGTAGCCCATAGTAACAAAATATCAGAAATATTCTTTTGCTAGGACATGGTAACAGAATGTAAGAAAATACTCTTTAGCCGCATATGTAAAAGAATATAAAGAAATATCCTTTAGCCGCATGTCGTAAAAGAATGTAAGAAAATATTCTTTAGTAGTATATTGCAACAGTATATAATAAAATATTCTTTAGTACTAAACGGCAACCGAATGTCTACCTGAATGTTCTAACCTGGCTAGTGCAGTAAACAGAAAATATGGCGCTTGTTTTCATTCCCACAGGAACACAAAATTAGACTATGATCATTTGTAAACATTTTACACATTACATCGACATTATATAAATATAAACACCGTATTACCTTAACTTCAAGAACTGATTCACCACACAATGAAGGCTGAGTCTGCCCAAGGACTAGAACACTGCTTCGCTTCAACACACCAGGGGGTGAACAACTTAGAATGTTCAGATTGAACTAACAATCCTTTTCCCCCAATTGTGCGTACAGGGATTCTGGCTGGCTGTTTCCGCTGGCTTTAGCCAACCGCTCTCATTGGTTTGAATCGCCTGCATAATTTTTATTCTCTCCGTATCGCTGCTGAAAGATGCGGGTGTATGGCGTGCGGAATTGGTCATAAATCTCAAGTCGAAGGCCGTGAGGTGGCTGGAAATATCTCAGTCTGCATATCACCCAGTCAGTAGAAATATAACTCCACTATACAGCAATACTCCACAAGTCTCTCCCAAATCATTTTCTGAATGAGAATAAAATACAGGATTCTGGTTCCTGGTTGTAAGTGTACATTAATCCAATTTTCATGGAATGAACAATAATAATGGGATCACAATATCCTTGTTATACCACAATTCTTAATGAGTTGAGGTAAATATTTCCTGGCTAATACTGTTGCTACAGCTCCAGGGAAATAATGATAAGTCTCAGGTTCACAGCTGTTATCTTGATCATGTTCTGTCTGAGACAACTGAGTCCAGGTGGTACTCCATATGAAGATATTCACCAGTCTATAAGACTTGATGGATTAGGACGTCCAAGGACAACTAGCACGTAGATAATTGCTGGAGGCAGAGGGTTGGTAGTCCACTATGAAATGCTATAACCATCTCGACTCGATGACAAACAAATTCGGGGAAGCTAACCAAACTCTGACAAAGTGTCGATTTCCCTACTACACTCTAGACTGATCCTTGACATTGTGTTCTGGATTCGTCCATCTGGTGTTTGGGTTTAAATTGAGACCCTTTCAGTGTCTTTCAGTTTGGACAAATAATGATACATATTTATGCTGGTACTTTCCTGAAGACATTGTGGTTACTTTTATATGATAGTTTCCACATTTTTCAAAGGAGTTGTAATCCTGAAGCGGGACTTTCATATGTATGTCCCGTTGAAGAAGAACAGGGCCTTTCCACCATCCCTGTTCTTTGTCGATATACAAAAGGTACACATCTTCTTTACATTTGTTAAAGACAATGTTATATTAAACATCAACAGACACAGATGGAAATGGGGAGTAGAGAGGAGGGTGTTGTCCATACACACCTCTCCTTGCTGGTGATGGTGGGTATTCCACTCTGATGGACTGTGGGTGATATGTTTTCATTATTCACCTTTATCTATGATAGTCACAAGCCCATATGCTGAGACAGGGGTAGTCTTACACAATTACAAGCATTTAATATGTCTAGGTTCTCACATATTATAACCACAGTATACCTGGGCACAATGAGAAACAGACACAGTAAATCAGGCGCTATGAAGCAGGCATTGTAATACAAGCATCATGAGCAAGCATTGTGAAATAGCAACATGAGCAGGCAACATGGAATAGGCCATTAGGCAGACATGCTGAACCAAGTATCATGAGACATACTTGGTGATTTAAATTGAATTTGATATAAGAATGTTTTCATTTTGTTGCATGTTTGGTTGTGTTTGTTGTTGTTGTTGCTCTCTCTCTCTCTCTCTCTCTCTCTCTCTCTCTCTCTCTCTCTCTCTCTCTCTCTCTCTCTCTCTCTCTCTCTCTCTCTCTCTCTCTCTCACTCTCTCTCTCTATCTTTTCCTTTGATCTCAAAAGTACTCCATAGACACCATTTTTAGTATCAATGGACTGAATTTTGGGCGTGGATTAGCTTTCCCTTATTACCAGTGTCTCTCTCGATCAGGCGAACCCACTCCGGCATCAGAGGTACTTGTAATTTAAGTCCCCAAGTCAAGGACGAGATGTCAACATTTTAGTCCAACTGTCCGGTGTAGGGGTTGAAAACCCGATCTCAGCATCAGCACACCGGATGTTTAAGAACAAGCGCTCTTATCCATTTTAACATGCTGACTTAAACAATATATATATATAGCCCAATGGGTATAAAGCCCAAACACATCAACCGTGTTGAGTCGCAAGCACAATTTGAAATGTTGTTTGATCAAGTCTCCAAGTTATCACCTACTTCTGCTGAGTCAGTCGGGTGGCTGAAGGCCAAACCGGTAGATTTAGAACACCAGTATCGCACAACCTCCTCTAAACAGATAATTCCGCTGACCAACGAACACCTTACTGCCTTAAAAGCACTAAAGGCCAACAAAACCCTCGTAATATTGAAACCTGACAAAAAGGGAGTGGTGCAGTACTGATGGACATATCAGACTATCAGAGAAAAATTGATGAAATATTATCAGATGCATCTAAATTCAGAGTAGAGCAAACAGTCAACAAGCCGGAGGACCTGGATGCAAAAATGAGGAAAGAAATCCAGTCACTTGTGAATGCAGGACTCATCAGTGAGGCCACTGCAAAAACGCTCACGCCGCGTGGCCCCCAAACACCTCAGATGTACGGTCTACCCAAGCTTCACAAGCCCGGCATCCCACTAAGATCGATCCTCTCCATGGTTAACTCGGCACAACACCGAATGGCGAGATGGTTAGCTGAAATTTTAAAGCCAGTACGACAGTCCTTCGATCCAAGAACACTCAGAGATGCATTCGAACTGGTGGAACTATTGGATACTATGGACTTAAACAACAAACACATGGCATGCATGGATATTGTCTCTTTATTCACCAACGTTCCATTAGATGAGACCGTGAATATAATAAGCGAACGCATTAGAGACAAACAACTAAAACTAGGCATACCATCAGCTATTCTAGAGAGGCTAGTAAAATTATGTACTGCCAACATACAATTCAATTTTCTAAACAAGTCCTATCGCTAAATTGACGGAGTGGCCATGGGGAGCCCACTTGGGCCTATTCTAGCGGACATCTTCATGGCACACTTAGAAGAAAAGAGATCCTCAGAAATCAATAACTTGGCCTTTTACCGTCGTTACGTTGACGATATACTAATTATCACCACAGACGAGCTACAAGCAACGTCGTTCCAGGCCACAATGAACGAGACACATATACAAATCTCTTTATCTATGGAACACGAACACAACGAAGCGTGGCCGTTTCTAGATATCCTAATGAGACGTAGAGCAGACGGCACAATTCAAAGATCGGTGTACCGCAAAGAAACATGGACTGGCCAATACTTAAATTTTCAGAGCTTCGCACCTGTCCAGTACAAACGGGGCTTAGTACGGACCCTGTTTGACAGTGCTAGGAAGATATGCACCCAGGACACACTGACAGAGGAATTTGAAACTCTGAAGAATGCCTTAAACCTGAATGGGTACTCCACAGGATTTATAAAGTGCCACTGCCAACAGCCCAAACCGAAATCAGAAGTAACTACAGTCCCTAAACTCAAGGTATTCATCCAGCTAACCTTCCGAGGAGATGACGTAATGCAACGTCTGCGGGACCGGCTCACCATAGCAGTCGAGCGAACATTCTGTGCTGCAGCTCTAGTCATTAGGTACAGAACCGTACCGATCCCCGTCCCAGCAGTAAAAGAACCTGTAGCTTTGTACGCCAAATCAAATTGTATTTACCAATTTACATGCAGATGCAAGGCCATCTACATAGGCAGAACTGAGCGACAGTTACATCGCAGGGTTTCGGAACATATTCCGAATTGGGTGGACAAGATACTACACACAAGCGATGGTAGCCTAGGCAGGCCGACACACCGGAAAAGTCTGGCTTCATCGGTCGAGAGACATGTGCTCGAGAGCGGTCACGTGGTTGAAAGAAACAGTGCCTTCCGGGTGTTGTTCAACACGCAAAGTAGTCGATTGTTAAAGTTTGCTGAAGCTATAATAATCAACCTTCGTAAGCCGTCCTTGTGCAAGCAGAAAGACATGTTAGTCAGTTTAAAATTACCGTGGTAGACAATCGACATTACTGTGCGAACATGTGTATATTTCAGTTTGAAGGATTTATCTAATTAATTCACGTAAGTTGTGTGATTTCTGCAGTATGTACCTGACGAGATGCAGCGAAATATGCCAGGAAATAAATCGTGCAATCTATTGTTTGTGTCTTCGTTATTCAAATTCATCACGGGAAAACATTGTTTTGAATATATATATATATATATATGTATATATATATATATATATATATATATATATATATATATATATATATATATATATATATATATACACACAGTTGCATGTTACTTTGTCTATAATCTCTTACCTATTTCAGCCTCTCACCTGTCATCGTGTGTTGTTAATTAATATAGGTAACAAAAACAAAAACTGTTGACCTGTAGCAAGTGGCTTTCCATTCACATTAATATTCAAAAGTGGCTTGAAGAAGGCCAAATCTGTGTAGTAGGTGCCGGCTACTCATTCTTCTGAAGTGGAAGGAAACGCGAGGAAAGACGCCAATCCGGTGTGGGATTTGCCATTAGGTCAGCCCTGGTTGACAAACCAGCTGAATTTCCGAAAGCTGTAAATGACAGGCTTGTGACCCTGCTGAAAGGAAAGAAGCATGCAACCATCGTAAGTGTCTTCTCACCAACCACGACTAAGATTTGGGGTTGGTCGTGACGTCCCGCAAAGCACATGCAACATTTAATGTGATTCCATTTTTATTTCTACCTGTTTAAATAAGCTCACTAAATAAACATTGTACAGACGTGGAGATGATGTCCCACAACTGTAAAGCAACACTTCTCGAGCTCTCAACTTCGTTTGTCAAGCCGGCACTCACGACTAGACGGGTTGGTCGCTGAGTGTACGACTTTGCACATACTGTTCCTCATGGCGGTACAGGTGGTTCCTTATTTAGAGTTGCTAGACTGCCGGGCTCTCATTTGGCAGACCTGGGTTCGAATCCTCAGTAATGTGTGGAGCTTTTTCTGTCCGGGGCAGAAAGAAAACTCTAACCTGCACAGTTCGCGGCGACTGAACTACCCCCCCCCCCCCCCCCTACCCGTCCTGCACCGCAAGGTAATATAGGCAGTAAATGACAGTTTTTGTTTACACACAATGTCCGAAACTCGGTCTAGAGTGCGGGATAAACAAGGAACGCATGGTTTAAAGGCGAGGGGGTCGAGTTAATTGCAACAGGTTTCATCCCATATGGCTCGGTGTCTATCCATAGAGCCATCTGTCGCAAGCGTCGCACAAAGCATTAACTCCGTAGCTCCAGCGACGACGCCCATGACGTTATAAGTGGGAGATCTATAAAGCTAAACCTTACACATTTTCATTTCTGTAGAATTGTCTGTCATTGTCATGTGTCATGTAGATTAATCATGTTCAACTATGTTTCGTAATCTCACACCATCACCAGAGTCGTGGATCAGATTTGTGTTCTGTTCTCACTTATGTCACTCACGTCGTAAAACCATCCAGATAGTTATCTCTCTGCCTTCCTTTTGTTCTTTCCACCACAATCTTGCAGGTTGTTACTAACTTGTCTAGTGTTTTTTTTTTTTTTTTCTATTAATAAAATGGCTAAATAATCTTGACTGTCTACGCTTAATTTCTTTCGTCAGTTTATGTTTTTATGTAAACAATACCGTTCAAACAACTTCGGGAGAAACCACGCAAGCAAAATCATAAATAAAATTGAATTAAAGCATGGGACATAAATACTTAACATACTAAGGGACATTACCTGTTCTATAAATATTTCTAACATTGATAGTTCTAGCAATTAATTCGTTAACTTTTGGTTAATTTGATTAGTAAATCAAACTTTAATACTATTCCCCAATATGTTATGTTATATAAGTTAATGAAAAATAATAGCGTATTAATACAACTAATATATTACTTAGTTACATTGTTTTTGCACAACACATTTTTGTGATATGCATCCATGGTTTTTATAAAATAATACATATTTACTAACAGTCTAGATCTGCTGAACGCATTAATATTTTTGATTGGCCTTTTTGATTCTTCGGCTAAGATCAGACGCATTTGCTGCCCCCAGAAGTAGTGCGCCTGGTCTGGTCGGGGGCCGGGTGATCAAAAAAAAAAAAAAACCTCACATAAGCATCACTTTAAATGTGGGCCCGGTGGACCACTGTGGGCAATAGCTCACAGTGGGACTAAGGGTCCACGCCAAAAACAGGGGAGGCGGGGAACCAGCTAGTCTGGGATGACCGCCAAACCCAAAAAAAAAAAAAAAAATTTGAATGGTCAAATAAGCTGTGGATGTTTTATTTCTCAGCCGTTTGGCTAATATCAATTTGCAGTATCTGCACTTGGTCTCGCCAGGGTCAAATGCAGAGGCGGTCATCCGAATGACACACAGGGACGTGATGACCTGATGGGGAGGCTCTGGCCCCTGTGGGAACCCCCGAGCCTTTATTAAAAACAGAACAAACAATAATCGCATTCAAATTATCGAGCTTTGGGCATAGATCAGAGTGTAGTATCTTCACTGAATCTGGCCAGGGGTCAAGGGTTTAAGCCCAAAGGGAAAGGGGGTTGGGTCATTCCCTTTTTTTGGGAATTTTTTTTTTACAAC
>JACEFZ010006172.1:0-102348 GCA_014155875.1 Cepaea nemoralis | reverse complement strand
GGCAAAGAACAAAGGGGTTACATGTTAGTTTAATAATAGTATAAAAATAAAATTGTTTAATTCTGTCGTAGAAGCTTTGTAGACTGTTGATTTGATTCTCTTGTGGAAGTCTTCTAAAAGTGAATATATGTTGTGCAAATTCGATTAGTTTTATCGTAAATATGAAGACATGTGTTTATAATTATTCACTGAGCAGATTTTCTTGAACATCAGGATTGCTCAATCAATAGTGAACTGGACTCTTGATACATTAAGCCAACAGGACGATGGATCAAACCCTGACTATGACTTTATATTTAACAACGGAAAAGAAAATAAAAATGCAGAATATACAAAGGTAAAAATGAAAAATCTAAAATGTGGGTGAATGTTGCGTAGAAAATATATGGAGTACGTTAAGGACAAACAAAAAGTACGAGCGAAATTTGTGGGTGAAAAAAAAAGCAGACAATGTTATATAAAGAAAATAAAGTCGATGCGTGGAATTCGGTGGGTGCGCGCGCAGGTGCGAATTTAGGTGTGTGCGCGCGCAGGTGCGGATTTCGGTGGGTGCGCGCGCAGGTGCGGATTTCGGTGGGTGCGCGCGCAGGTGCGGATTTCGGTGGGTGCGCGCGCAGGTGCGGATTTCGGTGGGTGCGCGCGCAGGTGCGGATTTCGGTGGGTGCGCGCGCAGGTGCGGATTTCGGTGGGTGCGCGCGCAGGTGCGGATTTCGGGGGGTGCGCGCGCAGGTGCGGATTTCGGTGGGTGCGCGCGCAGGTGCGGATTTCGGGTGGGTGCGCGCGCAGGTGCGGATTTCGGGGGGTGCGCGCGCAGGTGCGGATTTCGGTGGGTGCGCGTGCAGGTGCGGATTTCGGTGGGTGCGCAGGTCCCTTCATTTGGTAGGTGCGTTTATTGATAGGTGCATACTTTGGCAGAACCTGCCAGGTGCGTTCGCATGATCATACTTTGGCTGGTGTGTGGGCACATATGCTTGATTTGGCATATGTGCATCTGAAGATGGATGCATAATTATACAGGAGCACACGCAAGTGCTGGAGTGCACACAGGCGCTTAATATGGTTGGTGCATCATTTGATGGGTGGGTAATTTGGTTGTTATAATTGCAGTTGCATAATTTTGTAGGTTCATAATTTGGAAGGGGCATAATTTGGTAGTGCATGCGCAGGTGCATAATGTAGTTGGGTGTAACTTGGTATGTTCTTGCGCAAGTGTGTAATTTGTTTGGTGTGCACGTAGGTGCATAATTTGGTAGGTGTACGCGCCGGTGCATATTATATTTGGTGTAAGCACAGGTTCATAGTTTGGAAGGTGAACGCGCTAGTGCGTAATTTGGTAGGTGTGCATGCAGGTGCGTAATTTAATAGGTCCGTACACAGATGCGTAATGTGGTAGATGCGGCATAGCTATGTAAATTAATCCTGGTTTAATTTAAAAGGTGCATTTATTCCTAAAAATGGCCCACGACTCACATTCATATGATGCCACAGGAAAGTTGGTCCACGAAACACATTCGTATGTTGCCACAGGAAAAATGTTCCACGACCTCTATTCATTTGCTGACGCATGAAAGATGCTCCACGACTCACATATGTGTGTCTGAAAATCTCACTGAATGCTTTTGGAATTCAACATGACACCTGAGAGACTGCAGCCAGAGACCGAAATTCGTGGCGTTCATCATTACGCAAGGGTGCAGTCACGTGTGAGGTAACCAGGACTGCAAGAGCTGTGAAGAAAAGGCAGGACAGAAAATCCGCTGCAGGAAATCCTCCTCCAGAAACGTCAAGCATTCCTTGTCCACTTTGTCAAAGAACATTTCGAGCCAAAATAGGCCTTATCAGCCATCTTAGAACTCACGGCTCCACACTTTCAACCCCACTGGATGAAATGAATGATCATCATCATTCTTGATGGACAAACAACACACATGTGTGTTGCTGTAATAACGATAGTCCACGAATCGCATTTGTACGTACGCTGCCACAGGAAAGATGGTCCACGACTCGCATTCATATGTTGCCACAGTAAAGATGCATGTTCTGAACAAATATTATCTTTAACTTATTTGCTGGTGCAATATCGGCAGGAAATTCTGAATAAATGTTTTGTATGTCCGTTATAGAACGTCGTTGTCAATCCCAACATTTATTGGCCGCTTGTAATTTTCTAAGCAATTTTAAGTTCAGTGTTGTTTTTCCCTTCATTTCTTTCTTATACAATACTTCCAAATCACCTGCAGCTGAATCCGAACAGCATGTCGGGATTGTGCAATGCGTTCATAACCCCTAAGCCACAAGCACATTTTCGATATCTAATTATATCATTCTTAATATGGTAGTGTGAGCAAGACCCTACCATCAGATATGAGGGGAACTTGAGGAATTCAGAACTATTAAAATAGTTGTCGGACACAATTTATTTTAGTTACAACTTCAAGTTTTCACATATTACCGCCAGGCGTTAGTGAAGATTACTCAGACACCAGGCAAAGAACAAAGGGGTTACATGTTAGTTTAATAATAGTATAAAAATAAAATTGTTTAATTCTGTCGTAGAAACTTTGTAGACTGTTGATTTGATTCTCTTGTGGAAGTCTTCTAAAAGTGAATATATTTTGTGCAGATTCGATTAGTTTTATCGTAAATATGAAGACATATGTTTATAATTATTCACTGAGCAGATTTTCTTGACCATCAGGATTGCTCAATCAATAGTGAACTGGACTCTGGAAACATTAACCCTGACTATGACTTTATATTTAAAAAAGGAAAAGACAATGAAAATGCAGAAAATACAAAGGTAATAATGTGGGTGAATGTTGCGGTAGAAAATATATGGAGTACGTTAAGGACAAATAAAAATACGAGCGAAATTTAGGGAGAAATTTGCGGGTGAAAAAAAGAAAATAATCTATATATATAAACAATTTTGTATGTGTGTATGTATGTAATGCGTTCGCGAACGGTCCAACCGAGTGAGATGAAATTGTCTACACGTTTTCCTTTCCCAACTGTGATAGTTTTATCTATCAGCTATCAGCTAATACCTTCCTAAAATTTAATTTTGTAATTACATGACTGAACATAGAAAATATAAAAATATATGACAAAAAGGGATATAACTGTTAGTATAATTGTTATATCTTAAGTTACGTCCCCTGAGTTTAAATGTGTTGATTGACAATGAATTAAATGAGATGCTCCACATAGATATATAGATAGATAGATAGATACATAGATAGATAGATAGATCCCCGCCAGAGCTTGGGCGAAGCCGGGCCGGGCAGCTAATATTTGGGCAGCTATATTCAAGTGGACTTAACATACGAAAAGTTATTTCAAGGGTCATAACTTTAATAACATCACTATTATTTTATGTATAGATTGTTGCATTGTTTTCACAGATTTATAAACTCTTTTCTATAGTTATTTACAGGCATATGAGTTATAATATATAGTGATATAATCTTTAAGGCATTTTCATAATAATTATCATAAAAGTAATGCATCTATTTAAATAGTGAAAATTTTCTAACACATCTTTTTATATATTGAGCACAACCCACTACTGGCAACGCCGATCGCATTCTGGTATGAACCTAAGGCCTATCCACGTCAATATGGAAGCACTATACTCGAGTTTCGCCCTCGTTTGAGCATATGTTTTTAAAACCAGTGTTCATTAAAAATAATGGATTTATTTTAGATACGTCAGAATTTTATTTCTGTACTTTTTTTTCGGAGTGGAACTTTTGAAGTAATCGAAGCATTTGTTTTTTCCGTTCGCTTGGCAGAGAGAAGGTCAGTACACAATTAAATGGGTATATTCTCGATTTTGTTTTTGTTTAAAAAAGAAAGTTGGCCGCGTGTGTGTCAACATCACATTTTTCATTCAATGTTGTGGGTGTGCATACCTTATGCATACCTTACACGCAGCACGCCTGTTAAAATGCAGGTTGTTGTTTTTTTATTTTTGTCTAAAAAAAATGAAGAAGCCTATCCTTTGAAGTACCCAGCATTTACGTTTAGTAGTTTCAGGTTGCCCTTTTTCTTTTGGCCATGTACCATATTTCAATATCCTCTACTATATATGTAGACAATATTTGTTTGTGTGTGTGCCCTTTATCAGATTCAGATGAAATGCAATAGTTAGTTAAAAATCTAATTTTCTATTTTAGTGAAAGAGAGCACATGGTGTCTGGAAGGACATTCTTAATTTAATTTTGTGTGTTGTTCATACTTTATGCATACCTTACACGCAGCACGCCTGTTAAAATACTGTTAAAATGCGGGGTCCCCCCCCCCCCCCCCAAAGATTTATAAACTCTTTGTCTATAGTTATTTACAGGCATATGAGTTATAATAAATAATGATATAATCTTTAAGGCATTTTCAAAGTTTTCATAAAAATAATGCATAATGCATAACATTGTAACCCATATTTTTCTGCTTAAGTTAGTTAGTTAGTTAGTCGACAGATCATCCTCATTGCACATCGAACCATTCAGTCCATAAGTGCTCGGATCCCCTCCTCAGCAAATCCCGCAACGTGTAGCGGCTAACGACGCCAGTTCTGTGTTGGTTTATCAATCTTCTTTGGCTTCCTGCGTAGTGTTCTTGTTTGGCCACCCCTCTTTTAATTTGCTGCTCTCGCAGTCTGGCCATTGTTGTAGATTCACAGTCATGACTTGGTTCTCGCAAAAGTCTTACTTCTCGTAGAGCATTCAGGATGTCGGCCTGGTCCATGGCGCGTCCGCCCTCCACAGTAGCCTCACCTGCGAGCTTGTCAGCCCGCTCATTTCCTTGTACTCCCGCATGCCCTGGCACGAAGATGAAACTAATCTTTGCCAGTCGAGACCGCTCCAGAGGCAGCAACCATTCTCTTCGGATCGATCCCTCCTCTATCCTCTTGATCATGTTCATTGAGTCGCTGAGGAAACAAGCCCTAGTGAATGTCTGTGTCTCGAGCCATGTTATTGCTTTACTTACTGCCATGACTTCCATGGTCAGGCTACTTGTGGTTTCAGTGAAAGCACCAGAGTCCTCCTTCACAATTCTCCCTCCGGCCCGAGCTGTAAAGGCCCATGAGCTTCTCACATGTCGGACGACCGACCCATCTGTGTAGATGACCGCGTCACCGTCTAGCGAATTCTCGAAAATCAACGCTTGTACTTCAGCCTCAACAGCAGCCGGATTTCTTGTCTGCATTTTCTATCTAATTGGATGCAAACTGAAAAGGATGTGCAGAAGTCTGTTGGCACTTGCACCCACTCCTCGCCAGGTTCTAAGTCCTCAAGTGAACACACCTGTTGAAGAATGTCTTCGGCTTGACCCATCCACGACCTTCCTCTTTTTAACCTGCCGCCCTTCACCTTCCTAATTTCACTATGCAGTGGATGTTGTGTGTTTGCGTTAATTCTGAGGTAGGCGCGTGCCCTGCAAACCTTGTATTCTCTCTTCAATGGTTGGAAAATCAAGAAGGTTCTGCTTAAAGCAGTGGAAAGCAGTGTTATATAAAGAAAACTAGCTGACCCGGCCCGGCTTCGCCCAGGCCCTGGAGGGGATCTATCTATCTATCAGTCTGTCTGTCTGCTTGTTTGTCTGTCTGTCTGTCTGCTTCACCCAGTCCCTGGTGGGGAGCATCTAATTTAATTCATATAAGTAGTCATATAAGCTCTCCCGTTCCCGACTATCTGTCTGTCTATCTGTCTGTCTGTCTGTCTGTCTGATCCGGCCCGGCTTCACCCAGTCCCTGGTGGGGAGCATCTCATTTAATTCATATACTATAAGTAGTCATATAAGCTCTCCCGTTCCCGACTATCTGTCTGTCTGTCTGTCTATCTGTCTGTCTGTCTGTCCCGGCCCGGCTTCACTCAGTCCCTGGTGGGGAGCATCTCATTTAATTCATATACGTAGTCATATAAGCTCTCCCGTTCCCGACTGTCTGTCTATCTGTCTGTCTGTCTGACCCGGCCCGGCTTCACCCAGTCCCTGGTGGGGAGCATGTCATTTAATTCATATAAGTAGTCAAATAAGCTTCCGTTCCCGACTATCTGTCTGTCTGTCTATCTATCTGACCCGGCGTGGTTTCGCCCAGCTCCTGGCGCACAGTAACTTAAAAGAATGTCCTTCCACACACCATTCATTATTTTTAATGAAAACTGATTTTAATCACCGACATGACAGTTGATAAGTTCTGTAAGCAGAAAAAGATGGGTTACAATGTTATGCATTATGCATTATTTTTATGCAAACTTTGAAAATGCCTTAAAGATTATATCATTATTTATTATAACTCATATGCCTGAAAATAACTATAGACAAAGAGTTTAACAATAGTGCAAGTAAGTCCAACAATATGACTATAAAGTATATAGAAATGTTATTAAAAGTTATGCCCCTTGAAATAACTTTTCTAGAGTGAAGTCCCCCTGCTATATAGAATTATATAATGAAAAATGAAAAAGTAAATGTTATTAAATAAGTAGAAGATTTTACACTATGAAACTATTATAGTCGGTTGCACAGGAATGAAAGGAAGACGTGTAGAAAATGTCATCTCAATCGGATGTACCGTTATCGAACCCATTCAATACAAACAAAATACAAACAAAGTCACATACACTCTGTTTTATAGATATAGATAAAGTCGATGCTGCGCGCGCAGGTGCGGATTTCGGTGGGTGCGCGGGCAGGTGCGGATTTCGGTGGGTGCGCGCGCAGGTGCGGATTTCGGTATGTGCGCGCGCAGGTGCAGATTTCGGTATGTGCGCGCGCAGGTGCGGATTGCGGTAGTTGCGCACGCAGGTGCGGATTTCGGTGGGTGCGCGCGCAGGTGCGGATTTCGGTGGGTGCAGGTGCGGATTTCGGTGGGTGCGCGCGCGGGTGCGGATTTCGGTGGGTGCGCGCGCAGGTGCGGATTTCGGTGGGTGCGCGCGCAGGTGCGGATTTCGGTGGGTGCGCGCGGAGGTGCGGATTTCGGTGGGTGCGCGCGCAGGTGCCTTCATTTGGTAGGTGCGTTAATTGATAGGTGCATAATTTGGCAGAACCTGCCAGGTGCGTTCGCTTGATGATACTTTGGCCGGTGTGTGGGCACATATGCTTGATTTGACATATGTGCATCTGAAGATGCATGCACGGATGCATAATTATACAGGAGCACACGCAAGTGCTTAATTTGGCTGGAGTGCACACAGGTGCTTAATTTGGTAGGTGCATCATTTGATGGGTGGGTAATGTGGTAGTTATAATTGCAGTTGCATCATTTGGAAGGGGCATAATTTGGTAGTGCATGTGCAGATGCGAAATGTAGTTGGGGGTAACTTGGTATGTTCTTGCGCAAGTGTGTAATTTGTTTGGTGTGCATGTAGGTGCATAATTTGGTAGGTGTACGCGCCGGTGCATATTATAATTGGTGTAAGCACAGGTTCATAGTTTGGTAGGTGAACGCGCTAGTGCGTAATTTGGTAGGTGTGCATGCAGGTGCGTAATTTAGTAGGTCCGTACACAGATGCGTAATTTGGTAGATGCGGCATAGCTATATAAATTAATCCTGGTTTAATTTAAAAGGTGCATTTATTCCTAAAAAATGGTCCACGACTCACATTCATATGATGCCACAGAGAAATTTGGTCCACGAAACACAATTCGTATGTTGCCACAGGAAAAATGTTCCACGACCTCTATTCATTTGCTGACGCATGAAAGATGCTCCACGACTCACATATGTGTGTCTGAAAATCTCACTGAATGCTTCTGGAATTCAACATGACACCTGGGAGACTGCAGCCAGAGACCGTAATTCGTGGCGTGCATCATTACGCAAGGGTGCAGTCACGTGTGAGGTAACCAGGACTGCAAGAGCTGTGAAGATAAGGCAGGACAGAAAATCCGCTGCAGGAAATCCTCCTCCAGAAACGTCAAGCATTCCTTGTCCACTTTGTCAAAGAGCCTTATCAGCCATCTTAGAACTCACGGCTCAACACTTTCAACCCCACTGGATGAAATGAATGATCATCATCATTCTTGATGGACAAACAACACACATTGTGTTGCTGTAATAACGATAGTCCACGAATCGCATTTGTACGTACGCTGCCACAGGAAAGATGGTCCACGGCTCGCATCCATATGTTGCCACACTAAAGATGCATGTTCTGAACAAGTATTATCTTTAACTTATTTCTGTTGCAATATCGGAAGGAAATTCTGAATAAATGTTGTGTATATCCGTTATAGAACGTCGTTGTCAATCCCAGCATTTATTGGCCGCGTGTAATTTTATAAGCAATTTTACGTTCAGTGTTGTTTTTCCCCTCATCAATTCCTTATACAATACTTCCAAATCACCTGCGGCTGAATTCGAATGTCGGGATTGTGCAATGCGTTCATAACCCCTAAGCCACAAGCACATTTTCAATATCTAATTCTACCATCAGATACGAAGGGGAACTTGAGGAATTCAGAACTATTAAAATAGTTGTCGGACAACAATTTATTTTACTTCAAGTTTTCAACATTTACCGCCAGGCGTTAGTGAGGATTACTCAGACACCAGGCAAAGAACAAAGGGGTTACATGTTAGTTTAATAATAGTATAAAAATAAAATTGTTTAATTCTGTCGTAGAAACTTTGTAGACTGTTGATTTGATTCTCTTGTGGAAGTCTTCTAAAAGTAATTTGTGCAGATTCGATTAGCTTTATCGTAAATATGAAGACATGTGTTTATAATTATTCACTGAGCAGATTTTCTTGAACATCAGGATTGCTTAATCAATAGTGAACTGGACTCTGGAAACATTAAGCCAACAGGACGATGGATGAAACCATGACTATGATTTATATTTAAAAAAGGCAAAGAAAATGCAAATGCAGAATATACAAAGGTAAAAATGAAAAATCTAAAATGTGGGTGAATGTTGCGGTAGAAAATATATGGAGTACGTTAAGGACAAATAAAAATACGAGCGAAATTTAGGGAGAAATTTGCGGGTGAAGAAAAAGCAAATAATGTTATATAAAGAAAATAAAGTCGATGCGCGGATTTCGGTGGGTGCGCGCGCAGGTGCGGATCTCGGTGGGTGCGCGCGCAGGTGCGGATCTCGGTGGGTGCGCGCGCAGGTGCGGATCTCGGTGGGTGCGCGCGCAGGTGCGGATCTCGGTGGGTGCGCGCGCAGGTGCGGATCTCGGTGGGTGCGCGCGCAGGTGCGGATCTCGGTGGGTGCGCGCGCAGGTGCGGATCTCGGTGGGTGCGCGCGCAGGTGCGGATCTCGGTGGGTGCGCGCGCAGGTGCGGATCTCGGTGGGTGCGCGCGCAGGTGCGGATCTCGGTGGGTGCGCGCGCAGGTGCGGATCTCGGTGGGTGCGCGCGCAGGTGCGGATCTCGGTGGGTGCGCGCGCAGGTGCGGATCTCGGTGGGTGCGCGCGCAGGTGCGGATCTCGGTGGGCTGCGCGCGCAGGTGCGGATCTCGGTGGGTGCGCGCGCAGGTGCGGATCTCGGTGGGTGCGCGCGCAGGTGCGGATCTCGGTGGGTGCGCGCGCAGGTGCGGATCTCGGTGGGTGCGCGCGCAGGTGCGGATCTCGGTGGGTGCGCGCGCAGGTGCGGATCTCGGTGGGTGCGCGCGCAGGTGCGGATCTCGGTGGGTGCGCGCGCAGGTGCGGATCTCGGTGGGTGCGCGCGCAGGTGCGGATCTCGGTGGGTGCGCGCGCAGGTGCGGATCTCGGTGGGTGCGCGCGCAGGTGCGGATCTCGGTGGGTGCGCGCGCAGGTGCGGATCTCGGTGGGTGCGCGCGCAGGTGCGGATCTCGGTGGGTGCGCGCGCAGGTGCGGATCTCGGTGGGTGCGCGCGCAGGTGCGGATCTCGGTGGGTGCGCGCGCAGGTGCGGATCTCGGTGGGTGCGCGCGCAGGTGCGGATCTCGGTGGGTGCGCGCGCAGGTGCGGATCTCGGTGGGTGCGCGCGCAGGTGCGGATCTCGGTGGGTGCGCGCGCAGGTGCGGATCTCGGTGGGTGCGCGCGCAGGTGCGGATCTCGGTGGGTGCGCGCGCAGGTGCGGATCTCGGTGGGTGCGCGCGCAGGTGCGGATCTCGGTGGGTGCGCGCGCAGGTGCGGATCTCGGTGGGTGCGCGCGCAGGTGCGGATCTCGGTGGGTGCGCGCGCAGGTGCGGATCTCGGTGGGTGCGCGCGCAGGTGCGGATCTCGGTGGGTGCGCGCGCAGGTGCGGATTTCGGTGGGTGCGCGCGCAGGTGCGGATTTCGGTGGGTGCGCGCGCAGGTGCGGATTTCGGTGGGTGCGCAGGTGCCTTCATTTGGTAGGTGCGTTAATTGATAGGTGCATAATTTGGCAGAACCTGCCAGGTGCGTTCGCATGATCATACTTTGGCCGGTGTGTGGGCACATATGCTTGATGTGGCATATGTGCATCTGAAGATGCATGCACGGATTTATAATTATACAGGAGCACACGCAAGTGCCTAATTTGGCTGGAGTGCACACAGGTGCTTAATTTGGTAGGTGCTTCATTTGATGGGTGGGTAATTTTGTTGTAATAATTGCAGTTGCATAATTTTGTAGGTGCATAATTTGGAAGGGGCATAATTTGGTAGTGCATGCGCAGGTGCATAATGTGGTTGGGTGTAACTATAACAGTAAGGGAGTTAGCTTAGTAGTAGAGAGTTAATGAATGCTGCGCATTCATTAACTAATGGGGAAATCATAGTTAGTGAACGTGTGAGCACAAATGGGTTTAAGTATCCAGGGGTACACACACGTCACTGGGGATTCAGCCATGAAGGGATAAACAAATATGTCTGCATGTACATCGGCAGCATGAAAATGTAATGGATTGAACCAATAAACCATTTATACAATACAACGCGGAGTTTGTCATCTGTAGTGATGTCAACCACTAACGATCTACGGCTAGGCCATGTTCACACTGTGATATGACTTGATTTGGCGCCGAGTATACCAAGATTCCGAAATCGTGCTGTCGCGGACACCACTGATCGCAGAGGTCCTCAAATAAATCAAATTGGAAAATAAAAGTTAACAGAAGTCATGGAAGGTTGTGCACTCTGGAGGAACACCTTTTTTCAAGTTTTTGTGATGGGGTTGATCGTTGTTAGAACCGCCACACAACACATAATGTTCCGAGTGGTGAAACAGAGCAGCCATCGTCAAGCTTGAATCCATTGTTGACCTGCTCGTTTTTTCTAAACGTATGGATGTTCCAGATATGCCGTGAAATCTGGTTTTGCTGAAACTGTCGAGTTAACCGTTATCGTCTGAACTACAGTGAAGGTGACCTTGGTAGTCTGAAGATAAAGTCCGGAGTTCTTGGCCAACGCTTAAAGTGAGTCGAATCAATCAATCAGTATTGTCTCGATCGTTGTAATTTCAAATCCAGACGAGCACAATCAGCGGCATGAAAACGACTAGAAGGCACCGACTTCGATTGAAGTGAGGAAATCATACTCTTTCACGTTTGTCGATTGGGCGCCATACTCTTTCAAGTTTGTCGATTGGGCGTCATACTCTTTCATGTTTGTCGATTGGGCGTCATACTCTTTCAAGTTTGTCGGTTGGAACATCTTCCGTCATTTTGTCGATTGGAACATCTTCCGTCACTTTATCGATTGGAACATCTTCCGTCATTTTATCGATTGGAACATCTTCCGTCACTTTCTCGATTGGAACATCTTCCGTCACTTTATCGATTGGAACATCTTCCGTCATTTTGTCGATTGGAACATCTTGCGTCACTTTATCGATTGGAACATCTTCCGTCATTTTGTCGATTGGAACATCTTCCGTCATTTTGTCGATTGGAACATCTTCTTTCATTTTGTCGATTGGACCATACTTCATTTCTACCCATAGACGTAGGACAAGTAGCGTCAGTTGGTAAACCCAGAACAAACGACAGAGCAGTATAGGTAATGAATAATTTCAGATTAATTAACAACATACTCAATTGAACAGAATATTTCTTGCTGCTTACTTTAAGATAATTTTGTCCTTAAAATATTAGTATATTATATTGGTTGGTACTTTCCATTACAGATTTTTTTAGAATGGAAGCCCAGGATTTTTCTCAAGTACTTAGTGGAGTTGGTGGGGCAATATCAAAGTTGGACGCGGTATTAAGACAGCAAAGTGTAATCAGTGATGTCGAGAGATTTAATGGACAGGCGAATCAATTTAAGAAATGGATTATTTCTATTGAGAAACATGCTTATCTAGTGAACGCTACAGATGAGGATAAAAAGAATTAGCTTATAGAACTAGTACAAGTCCTGTTTCTGATCATATAAGAAGAAAGCTAGAAGCTGGAGGAGGTGAAACCTGGGAACATTCAAAGACGACCTGGCTCATAAATATGCAGAAATTACTGACCCTCAACACGCATTCTCAGTGTTGCGACGACGAGAAAAAATTTACTACGAAAGTGTACACTTACATTAAAAGGTTTGGATCAATTTAGCTGAAGAGTATTTTTGGGTAAAGAATGTACGACCCAAAAAGTGGAAGGGGATTTTTGGGGGGGGTTTTTTGGGTTGATGGGATTAGGTCAGATGGTTAAAATTTTAAAAATTAAATGGGGAAAAACCCTTTCCCAAGGGTTGGGCAAAAAGCTGTAGATATCGTATAAAGAAAAAAGTTGAGGGGAAGGTTTAATTGGGGGTTTAGGACGGGGGTTTAGGTATTTGGGTTCTAAAGATAAATTAAAGAACCAAAAAAAGGGGGACGGGATAGATATGGATGGAAGGAAGAAGGGGAAAAAACCCGAGGGTAAAAGGGAAAACAGAAAACGAATATAATCAAGGTAGAGAAGGGCAAGTGGGGAATACTGTAAAAAACATGGTGGGGTAACTGTCGGGAGTCCCAAAAGGGAAACATGATGCGTGACATCTTTACCCCCGGCCAGGCGACTTAGCTCCCACAGGGGGGCAGCAACTTCGTTACGCCGCCAGGGGGAGTGGGTTTGTAACCGGCCTGCAAAATTGCTGGCTGACGGGAAAGACCACGGTCAGGCCCCGGACGACGCTAACCCCCACGCAGCCCCGTGAAGCCCTTGAAAGGGGGGAGGCCAGTGGCAACCGCGGGAGGGCAGCTCTGGGACACGGAATTGGGCGGAGCAAGAATAGAGAGAAAGGCGGTTTTGGTTTCTGTACTGAAAGTCGAGGGCCCGGGAAAACTTGAGTGGGGATTGTGGCTGTTTAAGTGTATTTAAGTACGAGTATATAAATTTTTGTGATCAACGTTTTTGTATTTTTAAGTGAAAAAAATCCATAGAACGGGGTTTGTTGAAATCTTACGGGCCAAATCACGTTGGACTTGTACTGTCCCCACAATGTTAGGTTTGCGAGCCGAGTTTTCGACCCGACAGTAAAACAAAAAAACACAAAAGTGATTTTTGGGGTGCCCCCAACGTGGAACATTTTTCGCTTTTTGTGATAACAGGGCGTGTCCAAACGAATACACAAAATTAAAAGGTGCTCAGACTAGTAACGAAAGAACTTAAATAGCAACATCAAATGGGAATATGGAGAGGGCCCGAGAAAATTTTTGAAGGTCGGGATCAGGGAAATTGGCATCCCCCTTACTGAACAGGTCGGGAGTAGGGGGGGGAAAATAGTAAGGGCCCAAAAAATGGGAAAAAATATATTAAAAATCCCAAAGATGAGTATAATAGGACATTTAGAAATAAAAAAACATAAGAAGTGGCCTCAACTTGGGGAGATAAAACAGTTGTCACTAAATATGATGATCTAGTTCATGTATAATAGAAATAGGGAAATATAAAATTAGAACATTAGTTGACTCGGGAGCGCAAGTTAGCGTGATTAAAGAAACATTTTTATATCGAATATTAAAAATTTTTAAAATATTTAGAATTCAGGAGAATCTTCATTCGGTAACTGGACACAAATTAGAAGTGCTTGGACAAACGATGATAAATTTTAAATTAGGAGGGATAAATGTTAGGCATATGTTCCATGTGGTCAAGGATTTAAATAGAAATATGATATTGGGTAGAGATTTTTTATTGAAAAATGGGGTGAGACTTTTTTTTGATTTGCATAAATTAAAATTCCAAGATGTTTACGTGGATTTAGAAGAGGATATGCATGTGTCGACACTAGTTAGAGTCAAAACGACCATGAATTTGAAACCACAAACGGTTAATTTAATACAGGCAAAAATGAAAAAAAATCCGTACTTTTCGGTTGGACAAACAGTTAAAATAACGGAATTAGAGAGAGAAATAATAGATGAACCTGGCTTGGAAGTCACCGATGGGTTAATAATATTAGATAAACACCTCAGCTTTCCAGTGATGCTCCTAAACAATACAGGAAAAAATATTAAATTATATAGAGGCTGTGTAATCGCTAAAGTAGCGTATAATAATGATAACATGTTAACTATAGAAAAAGAAAACATGTTGGGAAATGATTATTCAGAAACCCCCATGGTCAGAAATAATGTCAGAAATAAGTATAAAAGAAGCTGGAAAAGACGAAATGATGAATTGATCCATACATTCAAAAATATCCATCTCAAATAGATACAGTTGACAAAAGGACAAGAGAACAAGAATTGTTATCACAGTTAAAAGCCCCACCGGAGAATAAAGAAATATTAGAACAATTGGTGAAAGAAAATCAAGACGTTTTTGCAATTAATGATTTAGAATTGGGAAAAACTAGTACAGTTACAATGGAAATAGACACTGGAAATCATCCACCAATTAGTTTAAAACCATATAGAACTCCTTTAAGAAACAGAGAGATTGTAGAGAAGGCAATTGAAGATATGTTAAAAGCGGGAATAATAACAAGATCGAAGTCTGAGTGGTCATCTCCGATTGTAATTGTGACCAAAGTTGATGGTACACATCGATTCTGTTGTGACTATCGGGCGTTAAACAAAATCACTAAGAATGTAGCGTACCCATTGCCAGTAATTGATGATATTTTGGGTTTACTTAATGGCTCTACATTCTTCACTACACTAGACGCAAGATCAGGATTCTGGTGTATCCCGATGTCGGAGGATGCTCAAAAGAAAAGTGCTTTCTGTACTCATATGGGTTCTTACGAATTTTTACGAATGCCATTCGGAGTTCGTACAGCTCCATCTCACTATATGTTATTAATGAATGAAGTATTACATGGGTTTCAAAAGTTTGCGTTGGCATATATAGATGATATTTTAATATATACATCAGGAGACGTACAAGATCATCTAAAACAGGTAAAATTGGTATTTGACAGGCTAAGAAAACACGATGTTAAGTTGAAATTGAGTAAGTGTGAATTCTTAAAAACAGAAACCAAATATTTAGGGTACATTATTAGTAGAGAGGGAATTAAGCCTGATCAAAATAAAATTAAAGTGATTAGAGATTTATCTTCTCCGACCAACGTAAGAGAAGTTCGAGCTTTTATAGGTATGACCGGGTATTATCGACGTTTCGTTCCAAATTTTGCACAGATAGCAGAACCTATTATAAAATTGACCTGTAAATATGCAAGGTTTAAGTGGACTGAAGATTGTCAGAAGGCGTTCGATTTTTTAAAAAATAGCTTAACAACAGTTCCACTATTGGCACATCCAGATTTAAATAAACAATTAGTTTTGTATACAGATGCTTCAGATAATGCCATAGGAGCATGTTTAACACAACCGTATGAAGGAGAAGACTCAGGAATACCAGGAGTTAAAAATGAAAGACCAATCTATTTCCTGTCACATAGACTTAGCAAATCTCAGAGAAAATGGGCGACTATTGAGAAGGAGGCTTACGCTATACACTATGCTCTCCAAAAACTAAATTACTACTTACATAACGCCAATTTCATTATTAAAACTGATCACATGCCATTAAAGTCTATATTAGAAGCACCAATACAAAATAGGAAAATACAAACGTGGGCATTAAATTTACAAGGATACAATGCTAAAGTAGAGTATGTTTCAGGAAAACATAATACATGCGCTGATTTATTGTCTAGAATTCCACATACAACAACATCTGAAACCACTTCTCAAGATGAGGGAGAACCAGAAATTGACGACAGGAATTGGCAAGTAAATATATTAGATTCTGCTAAAATAAATTATAAAAGCTCACAGACAGAACAAGATTCTGAATCGATAGAGGAAGATACACAGTTGATGCATTTTGATATGAAAAATGAACAGGAATTAGATCCAAAAATAATACAGATAAAAAGAAAACTGAAAGAAACAGGGGAAAACAGTTTTAAAAGAATTTAGAACTACAAGAAGACAATCAATTATATTATGTCGGTGAAAAAGGTGAGGGATTAAGAAAATATATTCCGAAACATTTAGAACGAGAAGTTTTAAAGGCATATCATGATAATATTGGTCATTTTGGACGAGATAAGTTAGTTAAGTCTATTAGCAGTAAATATTACTGGCCGAATGTATTTAAAAGCGTATATGAATATGTTGATGCATGTGAAAAGTGTAGGTTAAGAAACATGAAGATAATTAAATGTCCCTTACAAGATACAGATATTCCTCAATTTCCAATGCAGAAAGTAAGTTTGGATATTTCAGGTCCTCATCCAAAAACATTATCGGGAAATGTATATCTACTACATATCGTAGATTCATATAGTCTCTGGCCAGAAGTTTATCCAATTCCAGACAAGAGTTCTGATTCTGTTATAAATATGCTTTTACAAGAATTTATACCAAGGTTTGGGTGTCCACAAACAATACTTACAGACAATGGGAAAGAATTTGTAAATAGAAAGTTTGAAAAATTGTTAAAAGATTTGAATATAAAGCACATTAAAACTTCATACTACAGACCATCTTCGAATGCCAAAAATGAGAGACAACATAGAACATTGTACAATATACTGGCGAAAAATGTAGAAGAACACGATATGGATTGGGATCTTTATTTGGGAATAGCATTGGGGGCGATCCGTACACACCAAAATGAAGGAACAGGTTTCTCACCATTTTACCTAGTACATGGAAGAGAACCAATATTACCAATTGACAATTTATTAAAGCCTAGGAGAAAATATATGGGGGAGGATTTTCAGGAAACAAGGTTGCAAGAAATGCACAAAGCACATATACGTTTAAGAAATAATATAATTAAGGCTCGAGAAAGACAGAAGAAATACACAAATAAAAATGCACACTTACAAGAGTTTAACATAGGTGATAGAGTTTATTACAAAAAACATAGGAAAAACTCTAAGTTTGATGCTCATTGGGTCCCGGGATATTATATTTTAGAAAAAAAGGGTCCAGTATCATATACTATTAAAAATCAAATTACAGGGCATGTTGCACGTTCACATGTAGAGCACTTAAGACGGGATAATGAGGAAAAAGATGCAGAGGATAATAATAATAATTATTATTCAGAAGAAATATTTTCAGATGAACAGATTATCAGACAAACGGAATATCCAATACCTATAGAAAATGGGAGAGAATTGGTACAAAAACAAATAATAACAGCATCTACTACTGGTGAACAAGAAGAAACAATACCAAAAACAATCGTGACAGAGGAAAACAACACGTATGACGGTTATAATAGTGAAGAATCAATCAAAGAAAAAATAGACGCTCCATTTATGAATACTAGACAGGCAGTAAAAAGAAAGTTAGATAGACAGAAAGAAAGAGAAATTAAGAGGCAAAGGAAATTTAGAGTAAATTCCTCAAGTGATGAAGATATGCCACTATTTGAAAACTCATTAAGACATCAAGATAGGAAGATTAGATTGGATTTAGAAAGGAAGAGATTAGCGGTTGCTAGTAATGGGTATACAGATGCGGAACAAGAGATGGATGAAGAGTCAGAAACTGATGAGGATGCTGATATGAAAGAAGATAATTCTCCTCGGGAGGATGACGATATTGATGTAGATATTGCACTTATAGAAAAAAATTTGGAGTTATTAAGAAAATGGAGAAGTGATAAATAGCGTGGTAGAATATTCTGCAGATTGCAGATAGAAGAAGAAGTTAGACACGGTATTTGTGAATTTCAAAGAAAGAAAGTTAGCAAATAACTTAATCAAGAGTTGTTGAGAGTTGTCGGGATGAGTAGACATAATATTGTAGTAAGTTAGGACTGGTTGATATATGCTTTATTATCATTTTGATTTTTAAGTTTGAAGTGTTGAGTTTTTCTTAGACGGAAAATGATTGATTAGTAGTTATAATATATTATGGTGTACGTATATATGATTTTTCATTTTATCACATATGTTTAATTTGATTAATGTGTGGGGATAAAAATGATGTCAAAGAATGAGGGGGTTGATATTGTTTGCTCTATTGTTTTGACTTCAGTTGTTCTTTATAAAATGTGAGGATATGTTAACTTAGCAGTTTATTTTTACAAAACTTTGGTTTTATTTTTTTGAGTTACCCTGAGGGTGTTTAAAATAATTTTTGGGATGAGTTGTTTTTGGGAGCTTGCAGAAAATATGAAACATGGAGTAAGAGCCATGCTTCGTTGTACGAATTTTGTGACTTGAAGTTGAGTTGTTTAACGTGTATAACGGTTATAAATTGAGGGTGAACTATGATTGAGTTAAGGGGGAAGTTTTTCTGATTAGTGAAGTAACTCAGTATATAGTAGAGGAAGTAACGGAGGAGTATATTTAAAAGTGGCTGGGGTTGTCAGCAACAATTGATAATTACATGTGAGTTAAACCGTTAAAAATGGTTTGGGGGATTGAATTAGGGACTGCATTAGACGGTTCGTAAATACATGGATTTAAAGCCATGGATGAGGGGAATGACGGCCGATACTGGGTAAATGGGAGTTGAAATAGGAGCTGGGTTGAACAGCGTTTAATGGGAGAATATGGGGGGAATGCCAGGTTGAATTTTGGCATAAGTGGACTCTGGAAGAAGAACACTGTATTTGACAGTATATTAATAATTTGGAGGTTTTGAAAGAATGGTTGAATTTAACGAGGTGAATAATACAAAAGGTTGTAGTTTTGGATTAACATAACTTTTTGAAAAATTATTATTGACGGCAATGAAGATAAATTTTGAGAACTTTATTTTATAAAGTTTTGAGAATGCATGGGAAGAGAAATGTGATTACTTCTTACTTTTTTTCTTACTTTCTAAACTTTCTTAGGTTCGCACCAAACCAATCTAAACTAATCTTTTTTTTTTCTGTCTATCCTGGAATAGTGAGAATGTGAGTAAGTGAGAAAAAGATAAGGAAAATATCTTCAATTTTTGTCAATCATAATTTAGATGGACACTTTAAAAGCGGTTCGCTTATAGAGAGTTTTGTAGAGAGTTTTTGTGGAGAATTTTATAGAGAATTTTGTAGAGAGTTTTGTATTATTGACATTGTATAAAGTATGTCTCTGGTTAGCGTTTGGCTATGATGAGATAGGAGGGTGAGATTTGAATTAGGAAATATATGTGAAGGGATTGTTGGTCAGATGTGGTATAGAACAAGAAATATTTCAGTAGAGTTAAGTGTTTAAGGGTTGGGGTTGAGACTTTTTCAGAGAAAAAGTCTTCTTGAAGAAGGGGAGGTATATAACAGTAAGGGAGTTAGCTTAGTAGTAGAGAGTTAATGAATGCTGCGCATTCATTAACTAATGGGGAAATCATAGTTAGTGAACGTGTGAGCACAAATGGGTTTAAGTATCCAGGGGTTGCACACACGTCACTTGGGATTCAGCCATGAAGGGATAAACAAATATGTCTGCATGTACATCGGCAGCATGAAAATGTAATGGATTGAACCAATAAACCTTTTATACAATACAACGCGGAGTTTGTCATCTGTAGTGATGTCAACCACTAACGATCTACGGCTAGGCCATGTTCACACTGTGATAGTACGTGTGTCCATATGTGTGTATGCGTGTGTTTGTGTGTGTGTATGTGTGTGCACGTCTGAATGTGGGTGTGTATGTGTAAGTGTGTGTAAATGTGTGTTTGTATGTGTGCTTGTGTGTGTAAGTATGTTTATATGTGTGCGTAAATGTATGCGTGTGTTTATATGAATGTGCGGGTGTATATGTATGTATGTGCGTATATATATATATATATATATATATATATATATATATATATATATATATATATATATATATATATATATATATATATATATATATATATATATATTCGTGTATGTGAGTGCATGATTGTGTGTATGTGTGCATGCATGCAGTGTATGCGAGGGAGTGTGTATTTGTGTGTGTGTAAGTATATGTATATGGGTGTGTATGTGTGCATGGGGATATGTGTGTATTTGCGTGTGTATATTGTGTGTATGCTCGTGTGTGTATGTGTATATGCTTTCTTGCGCACGCGAGGGAGTGTGCATTTGATAGCGAGAGGGTGTGTGTCTGTCTGTGTGTGAGTTAGAGTGAAAGAGAGTGTGATATTGAGTAAATGAAAGATGGAGAGAGTGACTTAATGGGTGAAATAGTGATTGCGAGGAGAGAGAGAGAGAGAGAGAGGAGAGAGAGAGAGAGAGAGAGAGAGAGAGAGAGAGAGAGAGGAGTGAGCGAACGAGAGAAGACAGTGGAAGAATGGTATTGTTAATGTGTGTATGTGTGCGGCCATTGTTTGTGAGTGTCTATGGGTGTGTGTTAGTGAGAAGAGAGCGAGAAAGACAGAGAGAAGAGAGAGAGAGAGAGAGAGAGAGAGAGAGAGAGAGAGAGAGAGAGAGAGAGAGAGAGAGAGAGAGAGATTTAAGCGCACGCATATCATGTAACATGCTATTCCATATATGTTGTGTATTCTCATGTTCATATTACCATTTTGAATGCCAACTGATGTTATAATTTATAACATGAACACATGTACATCACTGTAGAGTGGGTGAGAGAATTAGAGAGTATGAGAGAGAGAGAGAGAGAGAGAGAGAGAGAGAGAGAGAGAGAGAGAGAGAGAGAGAGAGAGAGAGAGAGAGAGAGTTGAATTGCATCACTAATTTAAGTTACAAATGTATATGTACAATTTTTCTCCATTTTCTTTACAATTTTGCGACAATGCTCACGACAATCGTCACTGTATGTGTGTGTAAAGTGTGGGAGTTTGATCATAATAGTAGGTTGGGGGATGGGGGGATGTGTGTGGGTGGGCGGGGTGGGATTGTGTGGGTGGGTGGGGGATTTGTGTGTGGGTACGTGCGGGATGTATGGGTTGGCGGGGAGATGTGTGTGTGGGTGGGGATGTGTGTTTGGCTAGGTGGTTGTGGGTGAGTGGGTGGAGGAGGATATGTTGGTGGATGATTGATGATGGGTTATGGGATGGGTGGGGAGATGTGGGTGTGGGGATATGTGGTGGGTGGGTGATGTGTGCAGGTGGGGGTGGTTGTGGGTTTGGGGGTGTAGGTGAGGGATGTGTATGGGTGTGGGATGTTTGGGTGGATGGGTGGGGAGTGTGTGTGGGTGAGATATGTGTGGGGGATGTATGTGGGTTGGGGAGGGGTGCATGATGGGTGTGGGTGATGAATTTGTAGATGTGTGTGTGGGTGGGGGATATGTCTGGCTGGGTGGGGGTGTGTGGCTGGATGGAGGATGTATGTGTGGGTAGTGAGGGTGATTGTAGTTGGGGGATGTGTGGATGGGTAGGAGATGTGTGGGGAGATGTGTGTGTGTGGGTGAGGGATGTGTCTTTGGGATGTGTGTGGGTGTGGTGTTGTGTGGGAGGGGAGCTGGTTGTGTATAGATGATGTGTGTGTGGTTGGGTTTTCGGGTGGGTGAAAGATGTGTGTGTGTGAGGGTGGGGATGTGTGCTTAGATGGGTGGTTGGGGTGTGTGAGTGTGGGTGGGTAGATAGGAGATGTATGTGTTGATGAGTGGGTAAGGGATGTGTGGGTGTTAGTGGTTGAGGGATAAGTACGTGTGTCTGGGGATGAGTGTATGAGTTGGGGATGTGTGTGTGGGTTGTGTGTGCATGGATGGGAGGTGTGTGTTTGTGAATGGGGGATGTGTTGGTGAGTGGGGATGTGTGGGAGGGATGTGTGTATGGGTGGGGAGATTGTGCGTGGGTGGGGATGTGTGTGTATATGGGTAGGGGTGTGTGGTTAAGGGATGTGTGGCTGGGGGATGGGTGGATGGAGGATGTGTGGTTGGGTAGAGGATGTGTGGGTGGGTGATTGTAAATGAGTAAGGGTGTGTGGTTAAGGGATGTTTGGTTGAGGGATGGGTGGGTAGAGGATGTGTGGGTGGGTAGAGGATATGTGGGTGGGTGAGTGTGTGCAGGTTAGGAGATGGTGGGGGTTGTTTGTAGGTGTGGGCTCGGGATCTGTGAGTGGGCTGGGGGAGATGGGAGATTATGTGGGTGGGTGCGGAATTTGTGTGTGGGTAGGTGCGGAATATGTGAGTTGACGGGGAGATGTGTGTGTGGCTTAGGAATGTGTGTTTGGCTGGGTGGGTGGAGGTGTGTGGGTGGAGCAGGATATGTGGGTGAGTGATTGTTGGTGGGTAATTGGACGGGTAGAGGATATGTGAGTGGGTGGGGAGATGTGTGTAGGTGGGGGATGTGTGGGTTATTGAATGTATGTGTGCTTGGGGTGTGGGTGGATGGGATGTGTGGTGGGTGAGAGGTGTGTGTGGGTGGGGAGATGTGTAGGTGTAGGGATGTGGTGGGTGGGTGGGGGAGTGTATGTGTGTGTGGGTTATGTGTGTGGTTGGGTGGGGGAGTTGAAGTGAATGGGGGATGTGTGGGTGGGTGGTGGATGTGTCTCATAACATAGTAATATGCATTGTTTATGTTTACAAAATTCACGTGACAATGTTTTTTTTCCTATGCACTGTTGATGAAAGAAAGCTGAGTGAATGGAAGGGCCGAATGTAAGACGGGCCTGCGTGCCCAATTTGTTACCCTTTGAAAATAAAGTCTGTTCGTTCGTTCGTTCGTTCGTTCTATCTATCTATCTATCTATCTATCTATCTATCTATCTATCTATCTATCTATCTATCTATCTATCTATCTATCTATCTATCTATGTTCGGCCCGTTCCCGTTAAAAATATAGATAGAATAGAAGAATAGATAGAAAATAGAATAGAAAATATGATTGGAAGAGATCTATCTAAAGTAAACTTACCAAGATATCACAGCCAATAAATGGTGGGCGGTGGGTTCACTGCAGAGTACTGCAAAGGATATGCAAATAAGTTTCTCACAAAAAAGGGCAGTTTCTGCCCTTCTTCTCTATTTTGTCTCATACATTCTTTCATTCAACATCTCTTATGAAGCAATTCTTTAACAACAAAAGAACAATAAGCATTAAAACGCATGAAAAGTAACTCGTTAGGCAATGTTTTTTTTTTTTTTTTTAACATTTTTTTTTCAACGTTTATTTCATACAAAGCAATGTACAAGGTGTAATGTGTTTCTTTGTTTGTGTATATTACAGAGCGTTGCCGTATGTTAGTGTTATGTGTCACACGCGTTAATCAAAACAAATACATGCATATACAGTTATGATAATATGACACTCCTTGTTTCATTTCCATCTCCACAAGTGGAATGCATGTTACACCTCTCTCTCTCTCTCTCTCTCTCTCTCTCTCTCTCTCTCTCTCTCTCTCTCTCTCTCTCTCTCTCTCTCTCTCTCTCTCACACACACACACACACACACACACACACACACACATACACACATTCTGTCTTGATCTATCTCTTGCTTTCTGTAGATGATAGTACATGGATTTCCGTGATCTTGGGCAATAACCTTTACATTCTCATTCTATTTAAATTGTGGGGGGGGGGGGGGGGATTTCCATGTGCATATATTAATATAAATACCTGTATATCAACACAAAGCAATAATTATATTTACATAAATACCTACACGAATTACCCATCTTGGCTACCCATATACAAATACCATACATGTTGGCCTTTGGTATTCTACAACTACGTTTATATTCGTGCTGGGAAATCGTGTTGAATTTAGGCAAAGAGCAAATCGCTGAAGGCAAAAATGCCTAGTGACCACCAGCCACTAGACACACCAGGCCGGTGGCCGGGTCTTACAAAGGACACGCAGCCAGTTTTCCACAAAGCCTTTGTTTCCCTAGGCCAGAGGAGCTGTGGCGTGTTCTATCTGCGCACTCCAGTGCTTGTTACCGCCTAGTGAGAAGTGTTCTAAAGTATTTACAAAATACTGCGCATGCGTCATCAAAAACGGTAGTACACAATCAAGATGGGGGATTTAGTTAACGGGTTCGTAATTCTAGGGATTGTTGCACTCCCATAGCTTTACAAGTTACTTTACTTTTTTTTTTATAAATCTGTTTATTATGTACAAAAACAGTCTTTTTACATTGCGAATACAGCGTATACATTCATGCACATGTGACATTATATTCTTGGCATGGTGTAGTAATTATTTGCTCCCATGTATACCAAACCATTTAATTGAAAATATCGAGACCGCAGGCACCTCATGCAAGCTTAGTTTCATGTAAGCAAGTTCCATAGTATTGCTGAATCACGGTATTCCACTTAATCACAAGTGCGAAGGATTTGTTTGTGGCGGGCTGGGCTGAGACCGGGAAAGATCTCAACAAAGAGGGAGAGAGAGAGAGCTTGGGAGAGAGAGAGAGAGAGAGAGAGAGAGAGAGAGAGAGAGAGAGAGAGAGAGAGAGAGAGAGAGAGAGAGAGAGAGAGAGAGAGCGTAAACAGATTGGAATTTATTTAGTTCACTACACAAGATGGCAAATTTTCCACCACTACAAAGAGTTTACCTGAGCTCTTCCGACCGAGGTCAAACCTCGGTCGACAAGACCACTGACTCACAAAGGGCACCTTCCCATCGTTCTGTCTAGGTTGGGCCAATAGACTCAGTAACAAAGAAGGGACATTTATTCAGTTATTTGGCCCTTTGTTCCCCAATGATTGGGCTTAGTGGTACACATTCGGAGTATAGAAATATCTGTGAGAGTGTGTGTTTGAACATGTATGTTATGTAGTGTGAACTTGATGGGAGTGGCTCTTGCTTAATCTGCGAATAGCTGGGCGATTTTCTGTTGAAAAATCTTTGCTAGTATGTGTGGGTATATTGTGTGGTGATTGTGGGTGGCCGAGTTTCGACTCGACCATATTATGTTTCTATACTCCGCTAGTGCAACGAGAAGTTTAGTGTGTTTGTCTTTTGTGGCTGTGGGTATTGTATTTAGGAAAATCGCTTTGTAAGCGTCAGTTTTCTTGTTTGTGTGTTTCTATTAACTGTTGTAGTGCAGTCTTAGTGGCTGTGATTGTTGGGCATTCATAGAAGAGATGGTCCTCTGTTTCCTGAATATTGTGTCTACATAATTTGCATGGGGCTATTTGCTTGGATGTCTGTGCTGCTCTCTCTCTCTCTCTCTCTCTCTCTCTCTCTCTCTCTCTCTCTCTCTCTCTCTCTCTCTCTCTCTCTCTCTCTCTCTCTCTCTCTCTCTGTTGTCGGGGTCATATTATAAATTAGCCTGTATGTTACTTCTTTGGATTTCGATGTGATATATTTGTTGTGTAAGTTAGTGAAAGTGCCGATATAGTCTTTCATATAATATTTGTATCTTTTGATTCTCAGATGTAGTGGTGGGGCTTGTTGTTTCACTAAATATTTTTATATCTCCTTGGTTGTCTGTTGTATTAAATGTTCATTGCCTTGAATTGCTTGCATACATGTTCTGTAGAAGTGCGGTAGTGTGCCGTAATAGTGCGGTGTTGTTTTGTCTATTTCCTTAAGTCTATGTAATCTAATTGCAATATAGTATAATGCTAGCGAGTGTTGATCTGGGTGATTGATGATGCGTCCTATATGGTTGATTCTTAATGCTTGTATTTTTGTGTGTAGGTCCTGTAAAGCGACACCCTCTCATTTCTTATCTTGTATTAAAGTCTTGTGTTTTATAGTGTGGATTGTGTTGCTGAAGATGAATTGTCTGATGTTTTTATTTATGTCTGTGACTGTTTGTTTGGGTGGGTCTAACACTGTGGCTAAATATAGTATTTTAGGAATGATGAAGGTGTTTACAATTGTGCTTCTTAAAACAATTGTTGATGTCTTGTATTTGAACCTATGTAGTATGTCTATAATTTGTTTTGTCAGAGATTGCCATGTTTCTGTATGTGTTTTTCTGGGATTGGATGGAAATGTGATCCCATAAATTTTCATGTTATCTGTGACTGTTAGGGGGGGGGGGGGGAATCTGCTTTATTCTTCCACTTCCCCAGACCCATTATTTTAGACTTCTGTATGTTTATTTTGGCCCCACTTCCTTCACCAAACTGTCTGAAGGTGTGAAGTATTTTCTTTATGGAAGTGTTGGTTGTAGGGAAGAAAGCGGTGTCATCTGCATAAGCAATTAATTTCCGCTCTCCAGACCCTTGTATAAATGTACCTTTAATGTTAGTGTCCTGTCTAATTGCTTCTAAGAGTGGTTCTAGTGTGAATACATATAGGACTGGTGATAGTGGACACCCTTGTCTGACAGATCTATTGATTTTGAAACTGGCAGTGAGTGAATGATTCACCAGTACCTTACTTTCAGGATTTTTATACAATATTCCTATCCTCTGTCTATAGTACTGTCCTATGTTACAGTGTGCTAGTGTTTGTGTAAGTATGAATGTGAGATTCTGTCAAAGGCCTTCTCCTCGTCTAAAGATAAAAGAGAGGATTGACAGTCTTTCTGGTGGGTGTATGTGAACGCCTGATGCGTCACAAAATGGGACAACAAGGCACTAGATATTGATGACACCAAAACCAGTAGGGGAATTTGGAAGTATCTAAGTTCATTGGCCAAGATATTTTTAAACAGCTTGAAAGGTCAAGCTCTGAACCCGAATTGTTTCGGTTTCCTAAAACCCTACCTCAACTGTCGTTATTCTGTAGCTTTCTCAGGGTCGGGGAATGCCAGATGTAATGTATACTTTAGGTTAGAGCTGTCAGAAAACAAAACAGGCCACATAGTTTATAGGTGCATACGAGAATCAGAGATAAACGAAAGTTGTCTAGAGACCAAAATGGGTACCGTGGGCTGGCAGATTTATGGCAGTGGGAACGTGCTTGAGCTGAGAAATCTACTTCAAGGAGCATGAACTCAAACAAGGACTATGAACTCAAAAACAAGGTCGTATTGGGGTGAAGGTAGTTAGATTAATAATAAGATGCAAATTGAAGCAGGGTACGCGAAGTACTGATTGGATGACAAGGGACAGCGACGTCACGTGATTCGAGAAAGGCGCCAACTCGAGAAGTAATATATACTTGAGGATCCAGTCAGTTAGAAGAGTCGAGCAGGAGAGAGGACAGTTAATAGTGGACTCCGGGAGCGGCAAGGGGCTGAGCCCTCTTGGGGCAGCCCAAGGAACATAGTAACAGGACTTCAGAAATTGTGGCTAATCCGTGCCCAAGTCTGTATAGTATCTGTAGGAGGAGGAAGTGAAGGAAGACGGACAAGCGCTCATGCTAGAACTCGTCTGAATCACTGATAGGAGTGAGAGCGACTAAGGATCTGTGAACGGAACCTACCCAAGGCAGATAAGCCAAAGAAGGGAAAGACACGCAGAGTCCGAGGGTCGTTAAAGTGCAAGAAAGCCACTTGAGTTAAGAGGACCGCCAGCTAAGGAGACCGCTCGTTAGTTGCAGTAGATGGCTAAACGTCAAACAGGACGACCATAGCCAGGAACACTGCGGTTGGAACCACGCAGGAGACTAAAGGTCAGATATGACAATAAGGTCAAGTGGGATCCACGACAAGCGATTGATTGGGCAGAGACAAATGAAACCCAGAGGACGACCATAAAACCCACTGGATGGCAGAAGAAGAATGTAAGTTGACATAAGACTTAGACCTAATTAGTTTAGTTGTATATTATAAATCAGGTACTTTAGTTTAGAGAGCTATAGTAAACTACCGTAGGTGAACTTACAGCGTAATCATGAACGACCGACAAATGTCAGGACTGAGTGCAGCGTCCTGCAAAGGGCCCACACCTAACTAGCTAGCTAACTATAATAGCAGTCTAAGCAAGGAAGCATTGGCAAACTACTGAACGTTAACCCGCTAAATGGATCACGACCCGGCAAAGGATCAGGACTGAATGCGACGTCCTGAATATGACCTATATTTAAATGGCTGGTCTATAGTGTTGGGAGTCATATTAATCGGAGAGATAAGCAGAGTGTGGATAAACTGTATATGTTCATGTAAACTGAGCCATTAGCCTACAAGATTAATGATAACTAGGCGGGTCAACACGGCATTTAAATACGCAGAGATGGCAGTATTGCAAGGATATAAACACAGCGACCAAACCCAGCAGACGGCAGAAGAAGATGGCAAGGCACTCGCGATCACTAGGTCAACCAGACAATAGGTGAGATCGTCGGCCGGAGACGGGACGGACACAGGAAGGAATGTTGTCTTTTGTTCGCTGGACATAGGTGAAAGGAGGTCGCGCTTCTGCGGTTGTGTAGCTAAGGTGTAGTTAGGCTGGCCCGGCGTGGTACAGGCAGCGAGTTCAGATCTTCGGGTGAATGGTTAAATACTTAATGTTGGCTGTAGGCGGCGCGTCGGGAAATAGGCGATAATAATATTAGTTAAACATATGTGTTCACAATAAGGTTCTTAATTTATGTTATGGCTAAGATATACTAATACTAGTATAGATAAAGAAGCGATAGGTGTTAAGGAATTTGTAGGTAGTGAAAGACTAATGTTTATTCTCACATAAAACTCACGGGTATTGTTTTATAATGTTTCAGACATTGTCTGGGTAAACAGTTACCCGCTGAACAAGTTGGATGGGAGCGAATTAGATCCCTGGGTATATGGATTGATGGATCAATCTGTGGATCAATGGGTGTTTGGGCTGAATACATGTACCACTGATAAGCCTACGGAAGATAGTTACTGAAACAAAGGCCGGTGTAATTCCTAGATTTAGTCCTTTTCTTCATGCGGTTAGGAGGTGATAGTAGGTAATAATTCCCTAACGTCTGGTTGTATAGTTTATTACATTATCTACCTCCCCTTGTGGCGTCATGCAGTATTGTGTTGTTTTTTGGAGTCGATTATACATAGATGTGTCTTCAATGCATGTACTGGTTACTTTATGTGATTATACTGTAGATTGTCACTCTGTTACCGTTCAGAAGAAAATAAATATGTTTGAGTTGCCTTTTATTTCGACTTGTCAGTCTGAAGTAATATAATTTAGAGTAGCTTAGAGACCTTATGAGGCTGTACCTCTCTTCTATAACCTGATAACATACACCACGAGACATTGATGGTGCAATAGTAATTAACTATTGTTCTCACGCGGAGACACGAACCTCTATCTGTCGTATCCCTTACTCTCATCATTTTTCTCCTTCTCTCTCTCTCTCTCTCTCCCTTGTTCTCCCTCTTTCTTTACTATCAAAGGTAGTGTGTAGTAGGCAGAGTTCGACTGAGGAACGAACTTTTAGGCTTCACACTATTTATATCGTTTCCCTCATCATTCCTTTCTTTCTCTTCTCTCTCTCCTCACTTCCTCCTTCTTCTTCCTCTTTTTTCCTCTTGATCACAAATGGCGTCGTCTGGCAAGGATTGTTTCCAGAATAATCTGGGGTTCCTATTGTAGTCCAGGAGTTCCCAGAATATTCCATGTGAACTTTGTCTCGGCGGTGTCAGGTTCTACTACATAGTGAGATCGTATACATAGAATTGTCGGCTTACAGTCATGTAGTTCGTGATTGCCTGCTTCGATAGTTGTCTCAGTAAGTGCTCCTTTACTAGGCTACTTATCTCATAGCTGGTTGGTAAATTGTCTGAACTATCTGTCGGCGAGGTTTCTACTAAGTCTGTTCAGTTAGAAACTCTTGTGTAAAGTACACCGGCCAAACCACCTTGCTACAAGAATACAGGAAAACCCACTACAACAAAATACCCAGGGATAGCCAACTCAGAAGGAGAGTCAGCGCAGCGGAATCTGTCCGAAATGAGCTCAGACAACAGCTGAGCAGTGCAAGTCAACGTAAGGGTGGCTTTATATTTTCATCGTTAAAGGACCAAGGTCCTAATGTCAGTGCACGTTAAAGACTAACTCACTGATTGAAGAGTATCAGAATAAAATACTCCACCGTTATACAAAGGTCACCCACTCTTCGTCCAGGAAGTCAAGAGTCATAATTGACGACAGGGTATGGCAAGGCGAAACCCAGAGCCATGCAAAGTATAAGAACAATTCCCACACCTGATCATGCAGAGCATGCCAAACCTGTGGCTGTCGGGGACGGATGTCAGTTAGTTTGTCGGGAAGGCAGCTGTTTGCCTGGCTGAACTCAATACGTCTGGTGGCAGTGGCAACCTCTGAAACCATCAGGACAATATGTTTCAACTCCCCCCCCCCCCTTTTTCCTTCTGCAGAAGAGAACAGAGCGAGACGGGCTGTGCCAAACGTTAACAATGGCACATGTGCATACCAGAAATTCACGCATGAACAATTAGATCATCAAGAGGGGATATTCCCCTGTGTTTTATTTAGTGAGTTTATTATGGCTGTTGTGAAGAGACAAATGACAGTGTAATTCGTGGTAGTTAGAAAATCCCTTTATTTTAGAAGCGGGAACAGAGGTGGAATTCATCGTACCGGCGTGTTCAAGTTTCAAGATACCAGAATTAGACATGTTAACAGTGTTGGGCAGTGAATGACAAGCGACGCCCTATATTTCTGCCCATGCATATAGAATAGACACAAAGAAACAATCGTAGAAATTCAGTGAAGAAGAAAACGGAATCCAGAGAGCACCCGCAAGCAGAAACATATTCTTTATATATTTATTCCAGCGTGACAATGAACAGTAGTTAAATAATTAGTTAAACATTCGTGCTGTGGTGTTGATTCATTATTGAATGACATTTTGGTCGGAGGGCCATATGGGTAGTAGCGTTTAGCCATCCTTTGTTTGTTTTACAGGTTCATGAATGTAGTTAGAAACATGTTATTTTGTTGTTTAAATGAATATGACTACTTGATAGGATCAACTGTTGTGGAGCAGTTAGCTCCCTTGTTAGTTCCATAGCGGAAGTTGTCAAGTCGGGTACGCGAATGCTTTTATTTTTGTGTGGGCCTCACTCTATTGTGTTCAAGGGCAGACACAACTGCAGTATTAGGTGTCATAGTGACTACACACAGTTCAACGTCGTGCCAGGGGGCCAAGGAGTCCATTTATAATCTGAGATTACCCGAGTAGACGTTAATACGGGTACATGTTTGTTTTTATGTGAAGCAGCAGGTCGGAGAATACATGTTAGCGCCAGGGTGTCCAAGAACTGGGCACGCATTTTTTCCCAGAGTTATTTCAGCGCCACGAGAATAGGGCATACCATTTTTTCTTCAGAGTTATTTCAGCGCCAAGACAATTGAGCATGATGTCCAACGACTGGGCGCACATTTGTTTTTATGTCAAAAGCTGTTTCATGATATATGTTTGGTTTGTTTCTAGGACCACTAAATATTGCGTACTTACAGTAGGGGCTGATTTGTTTTTGTGTACATCGGTGGTGATCGTGAAGATTGCAGCTTCAGGCTGATGTGTCCTTGCGAATAGGGGGGGGGGGGGGGGAATTGGTTGTGTTATTATGTGTGGTGACCAGGCATTTGCCTGTCGTGTCACAGGAATTGTTACAATGTTTTTTTTTTCAGATTCAAGGATGACTACATATGTCCTAGTGGGTAGCACCTAAGTGAATTTGATTGTTCGTTTTGTTGTTGTTGCAGGGGAGTGGCATATTAACTGAATGCCTACATTGACATTGTTTTATTATTTTTGGTGCCTCTATGTAGTGCATCCATGGAGCTGGGTGTTGATGTTGATGTCAGAATTGCAGGTTTATTTTGTATACAGAATGCATATTCCTCATCGCCACTCATAGGATACGGTAATATATTTTGGCAGAGGCTGATGATTTATTTTTGGTCACTGATATTTGATATTTGTTACTTAAAGCATCAGGTTCATGGGATATAACGGGTAGCAGAATTACACTGAAAGGTTTGGGGCCAATGATGAAGTCCCATTGACTTATTGTTTACGTAATTAGTCCCAGATTTACACAAGGCCTTGCTTAGCATACCAAGAGTATAGATATCTCTTGTTCGACGTGGGTCCGTCGAAGAGTAGGAGGGGAATATGTGAACGCCTGATGCGTCACAAAATGGGACGACAAGGCACTAGATATTGATGACACCAAAACCAGTAGGGGAATTTGGAAGTATCTAAGTTCATCGGCCAAGATATTTTTAACAGCTTGAAAGGTCAAGCTCTGAACCCGAATTGTTTCGGTTTCCTAAAACTCTACCTCAACTGTCGTTGTTCTGTAGCTTTCTCAGGGTCGGGGAATGCCAGATGTAATGTATACTTTAGGTTAGAGCTGTCAGAAAACAAAACAGGCCACATAGTTTATAGGTGCATACGAGAATCAGAGATAAACGAAAGTTGTCTAGAGACCAAAATGGGTACCGTGGGCTGGCAGATTTATGGCAGTGGGAACGTGCTTGAGCTGAGAAATCTACTTCAAGGAGCATGAACTCAAACAAGGACTATGAACTCAAAAACAAGGTCGTATTGGGGTGAAGGTAGTTAGATTAATAATAAGATGCAAATTGAAGCAGGGTACGCGAAGTACTGATTGGATGACAAGGGACAGCGACGTCACGTGATTCAAGAAAGGCGCCAACTCGAGAAGTAATATATACTTGAGGATCCAGTCAGTTAGGAGAGTCGAGCAGGAGAGAGGACAGTTAATAGTGGACTCCGGGAGCGGCGGGGGCCTGAGCCCTCTTAGGGCAGCCCAAGGAACATAGTAACAGGACTTCAGAAATTGTGGCTAATCCGTGCCCAAGTCTGTATAGTATCTGTAGGAGGAGGAAGTGTAGGAAGACGGACAAGCGCTCATGCTAGAACTCGTCTGAATCACTGATAGGAGTGAGAGCGACTAAGGATCTGTGAACGGAACCTACCCAAGGCAGATAAGCCAAAGAAGGGAAAGACACGCAGAGTCCGAGGGTCGTTAAAGTGCAAGAAAGCCACTTGAGTTAAGAGGACCGCCAGCTAAGGAGACCGCTCGTTAGTTGCAGTAGATGGCTAAACGTCAAACAGGACGACCATAGCCAGGAACACTGCGGTTGGAACCACGCAGGAGACTAAAGGTCAGATATGACAATAAGGTCAAGTGGGATCCACGACAAGCGATTGATTGGGCAGAGACAAATGAAACCCAGAAGGACGACCATAAAACCCACTGGATGGCAGAAGAAGAATGTAAGTTGACATAAGACTTAGACCTAATTAGTTTAGTTGTATATTATAAATCAGGTACTTTAGTTTAGAGAGCTATAGCAAACTACCGTAGGTGAACTTACAGCGTAATCATGAACGACCGACAAATGTCAGGACTGAGTGCAGCGTCCTGCAAAGGGCCCACACCTAACTAGCTAGCTAACTATAATAGCAGTCTAAGCAAGGAAGCATTGGCAAACTACTGAACGTTAACCCGCTAAATGGATCACGACCCGGCAAAGGATCAGGACTGAATGCGACGTCCTGAATATGACCTATATTTAAATGGCTGGTCTATAGTGTTGGGAGTCATATTAATCGGAGAGATAAGCAGAGTGTGGATAAACTGTATATGTTCATGTAAACTGAGCCATTAGCCTACAAGATTAATGATAACTAGGCGGGTCAACACGGCATTTAAATACGCAGAGATGGCAGTATTGCAAGGATATAAACACAGCGACCAAACCCAGCAGACGGCAGAAGAAGATGGCAAGGCACTCGCGATCACTAGGTCAACCAGACAATAGGTGAGATCGTCGGCCGGAGACGGGACGGACACAGGAAGGAATGTTGTCTTTTGTTCGCTGGACATAGGTGAAAGGAGGTCGCGCTTCTGCGGTTGTGTAGCTAAGGTGTAGTTAGGCTGGCCCGGCGTGGTACAGGCAGCGAGTTCAGATCTTCGGGTGAATGGTTAAATACTTAATGTTGGCTGTAGGCGGCGCGTCGGGAAATAGGCGATAATAATATTAGTTAAACATATGTGTTCACAATAAGGTTCTTAATTTATGTTATGGCTAAGATATACTAATACTAGTATAGATAAAGAAGCGATAGGTGTTAAGGAATTTGTAGGTAGTGAAAGACTAATGTTTATTCTCACATAAAACTCACGGGTATTGTTTTATAATGTTTCAGACATTGTCTGGGTAAACAGTTACCCGCTGAACAAGTTGGATGGGAGCGAATTAGATCCCTGGGTATATGGATTGATGGATCAATCTGTGGATCAATGGGTGTTTGGGCTGAATACATGTACCACTGATAAGCCTACGGAGAGATAGTTACGAAACAAAGGCCGGTGTAATTCCTAGATTTAGTCCTTTTCTTCATGCGGTTAGGAGGTGATAGTAGGTAATGATTCCCTAACATCTGGTTGTATAGTTTATTACATTATCTACCTCCCCTTGTGGCGTCATGCAGTATTGTGTTGTTTTTTGGAGTCGATTATACATAGATGTGTCTTCAATGCATGTACTGGTTACTTTATGTGATTATACTGTAGATTGTCACTCTGTTACCGTTCAGAAGAAAATAAATATGTTTGAGTTGCCTTTTATTTCGACTTGTCAGTCTGAAGTAATATAATTTAGAGTAGCTTAGAGACCTTATGAGGCTGTACCTCTCTTCTATAACCTGATAACATACACCACGAGACATTGATGGTGCAATAGTAATTAACTATTGTTCTCACGCGGAGACACGAACCTACATCTGTCGTATCCCTTACTCTCATCCTCTTTTTCTCCTTCTCTCTCTTCATCTTTCTTTACTATCAAAGGTAGTGTGTAGTAGGCAGAGTTCGACTGAGGAACGAACTTTTAGGCTTCACACTTATCTTATATCATTCCCTCAATTCCCTCTTCTTTCTCTCCTCTCTCTCCTCCATACTCTCTCTCTTCTTCCTCTTCTTTTCTAGCTGTCACATATGTAATGAAATCTCTAATGAAATGTGTATGTTGATGTATGTTTCTGTGTTGAATACTGCACTGTTGGTCTGGTTGGATGAGTGATGGCATTAAATTTTTTATTTTGTTTGCAAGTGATTTTGCTAGAATTTTGTAGTAATAAAGAGATGGGTCTATAGTTTTTCAGCTGTGTTTTGTCTGTGTTGTCTTTGGGTATAAGTGTTATATATAACATGTTGCAAGTGTTTGGGAGTTCTTGTTTGTGAAAAGCTTCTCGGTAGACATTTAGAAGGAAATTGCCTAGGATAGGAAAGAAGTGTTGGTAGAATTCTACTGTGAGTCCATCTGGTCCTGGTGTTTTGTCTTTCTGCATTTGATTGAGTGCATGTGTTATGGCTGCTAATGTAAGCTCTGTGTCTAGTGTGTCCTTATCTGTGTCTGACAGTTTCTTTGTGTATTGTAAGAACCTATTTTGTGTTTGTGTGTTGGCGAGTTCTGCTGTATATAGGTCAGTGTAGTACTGTTGGAATGTTTCTAGTATATGTATTGCCTCTGTTTGTGTGTTTCCTTGCATGTCTGTTATTGCTCCTATTTGTCTGTTACGTTGAATGTTTTGTTCTAATGCAAGGTGTTGTTTACTGGGACTTTCTTCTGATATGTTAGTAAGTTTAGTTCGAATGAGTGCACCACCGAATGTGTGTTGCTGGTGTTGTTCTAATTGTGATTCTAGTGTGTTTAGGTGTAGTGCATTTCTGTCAGTCTGTTTTGTGAGTTGTATTGCTGTCTGTATGATATGTTCTTGTTGTTGTCTGTCTTTATGTATGATGGATGCTAAATGTTGTGTTCTATAACGTATTGTGTTCTTTAGTAAATCCCAAATTTGTGTTATGTTGTCCGTGGGTGTACTATTAGTGTATGTTAGAATAAGTTGTGTCATGTGTTGTACATAACCTGTATTTTGGAGTAAGGAGTTATTGAACTTCTAATGTGGTGTTCTTTTTGATGGCCTTGTGTTTGTAGTGTCTGTAGTGATATGTGTTAGTACTGCTTTGTGATCTGTGTATTGTAATGTCTCTTGTAGATGTTTTGTGTGTATTATGTGATGTGTTGAAGGTGCGTATATTCTATCTAGTCTGGCTGATCTATTGTAGGCCCTATTTTTGTGTGTTGTTGCAGTGTTATTAGGGTGTTTGTATCTGAAAGCGTCTGTTAAATTGTGTGTGTCTAAGGTATTTTTAGTATATCCAGTTGATGTATTCCATTTCTGTCATTTCTCCTTAATTGTGTCTTAATTCCTCCTTTGCCTCCCCCTACGATATCCAAATCTGACAGTACAAAATTGAAATCCCCTGCAAGGATAACATTTTGCCCTCTGTATGTTTGTATAAGTAAGGTGACTAATTCTTGGTAAAAATTTGGCTGGTGATTGTAATTAGGTGGTGCATGTATGTTCACTATGGTATATGCATGTATAGTGTTTTTATTGATTGATTGATTGATTGATTGATTGATTGGTTGATTGATTGATTGATTAGGGAATCGACATCACAGCATTCGGGGCATTCCCATAAGTGCTCCGTCCCCATCCTCAGCAGCCAGCGAAGAGTTCCAACACTAATAGTACCAGTAGCAATCTGATTTTAAGTCCGTCTCGCCTTTCCTCTGAGCGTTGAGCGTCGGCCAGATCCCCTCGTCACTCCTCGCTGTCTCATTCTTGCCAGACTATGGTAAACCATTTGCTCCTCCGAGGTGTGCACGTGCTCCCACAAGGCCGCAACCACGTCTGCCTTGTCATGTATCAATACTCCACCAAGTTCTGCAGAGCCAGCCAATCTGTCCGCCTGTTCATTACCCAGCACACCGGCATGCCCCGGAGAAATGATCCAGGCGATGCTTGTCACCCGTGACCTCCGAAGCGAAGCGAGCCACTCCGCACGAAGTCTGCCCGTCCTCATCCTCGTCAGCATGCTTTCTGAGTTAGTTACAATCACGACGTGTGTGTGTGTGTCGTATTCTCCATCCAGCGGAAAGCCGCAGTGACTGCCTCCACCTCCATTCTTAAGCTGGATGTTGTGGTATCATATGCCAGGCTCTCCTGTCCCAAACGTCGACCATTAGCTTTGGCTATGAATCCCCAGCCACTTCTCTCACTTCTTGACACCGAACCATCTGTGTAGATAATCACATCACCCGAGTGAGCATTGTCCTGAATTAGTTGCTGGATTTCCACTTCCGTGGCCCCTGCTGGCCACCTCCCTGCATTCCCGGTTTAATTTGATTATAACTCTGCACAAGTCTGACTGCTCCGCTGGCACTCTGACCCACTCCTCTCCTCGCCTAATGTTCTCCAAGATGCACACCTGTCTGATCGTATCCTCCGCCTGAGCCATCCATGGTTTCCCTCTTATCAATCGCTGACCCTTGACTGCGTCCAGCGCCTCATGCAAAGAATGATGTGTGTCTGCAGCTACTCTGAGGTATGCCTTCGCTTGCATCACCCTGAGCCTACCAGCAATAGTCGGCAGACCAAGGATGTAACGCATACACACTACTGGGATGTCTCTAGTGCATCTCAGAATGACCCGCATTGCTTCGTTCTGTATGCGCTCTAACTTCACCAGCTGACTCTCTGAGACAGTGTGCAGACCTAATTCATACTCAATTACTGAGAGGACCAAGTGCTGGTAGTGTTTTTAACCTGTATTATGGAGATTCGTCCCTGGTTATCCGTGTGTGTTTTAATTATGTCCCACCTGTCTGATGTCTGCAGAATAGCTGTTCCTGACCCTAATTTTGTGTGTGCCTAAACTAAAGCATGAATGTCTGAGGCCTATGGGTGATATATTGTGCGAATGTTTTTGAACATATATTTGTTTCTTGTAGTAGTATAAAGTCTGGTTTGTGTTTCTTTATTAGTGTGATAATATGTTGTAATTTTGTACGTATGCCACAAATATAATAATAATTAAATCACTAGTCATTGTAATTTAAGTAAAAATAATAACTGAGATATAATAACTATATCGATTCACACACAAAGTTGTTATCAATGATGGGTACATTTAGGCGAGCAAGTCTTTAGTGGCAAAGGTTTGTGTGAGAGGATCATCTTGATCCTCGTTCTTATCGCTTGTGTCGATGTCTACAAAGAGAGTGTCTGGTATTCTGTATGTGTCGTCTTCGTCTTGTACTTGTGTCTCCTCTTGTTGTTCTTGTTCAGTTTCCTTTGTCTTGCCTATAGTGGCTTTGACTTTTTCTTTCTTTGGCAGTGATGAGTCGTCTGTTTCTGTGTCGTCGCTGTGTTTTGACTGCAGTAGTCTTCTGTTAGCCCATGTTCTCTTCTTTGGTTTGCTGACGACTTGAAAACCGTCAGAGTCTTCATTCCTTGGATTGATTTCTTGTGTGTTATTTTCTTGTGTGTTGTTTTCTTGTGTGTTCCTGTTTTCTTGTGTGTTGATTTGACTATTGAAAGTTTGTGTCAGTTTAATCTCTCCCTGTGGAGGAGATTCTCTTTCGAGTGGTGGGAAATCTTCTTGGCTTTGTACACTGACTGCTGCTGCTGTTGGTGTCATCGGTTGTCGCCGACTTGGGCATTTATTTGCCCACTGGTTGTTTTGGCCACACGCTGGACAATTGGTCTTTCTCCCCGGCATCGTGATCAACACTCTGTGATTATTGTTCGTAATACCACTGTACCAGGAGTGTACAGAAATTAGTTGTTTTTGTTTCTTTTTTAGCAAAAGATTCTTTATTTTTCCTTTATGTAAATAGCATCAAATATGACAATCATAATAGGCTCAAATAACCATAAACAGCCCATGCTGACTTACTATTTCAGCTCATCAAAAACATATTTGATGTACATAATACACTACTAAAAAACCATGAATGGTATTCTGTCCTTCTGAAGACAATTTCGCCGTGGTGAAATAATATTATCATGCACTAGACACACATCTACCATATTTATTATAAGTGTTCTCTACTTCAACTTCGAGAATAGGGTCTTTGATGCACAATGGTCGACACAGTGCATGCAATCTAAAAGCTCCTCGACACAGGTTTCAGCCGTTTTCGTCCGGCTCTGATCCCGAGAGTTGCATTCATCCAGTTTCTCCTTTAAAGACGCACATTCATTCTTCTCTGTACAAGTTTCCCTCAGCACCTGCTGGGCATCAACTAAACCCTCATCATCATCATCATCATCCGGCTCCTCGGCTTTGACTGAGGCGATAATTTTTCCCCCGAGAACCATCTTGACTGAAGAACACAGGAAGTGTACAGAAATTATTTTTTTTTAATGTTCACTTGAATGTTTATTAACTGCAAATGTCAACACAAAAGAGAAAAAAAAGTTCCAAGCCCATATTTGAGTACATGAGAAATGAAAATGTACAAACTGGCATCTACATGACACCAGCCGACAAGACAAGGTCACAGTCCTCACATCAATGTCTTGTGAACAGACGGTCTCAGTGACACACTGGCGAGTCAACACGACAGAGACATACTATAGTCAGACACCCTTGGCTATTGTCATCAAAAAACATGGCAACACACCAAGCTGAATTGCACCAGTTGAGTGAATTCTGCAACCAACAGATGACAGATGCACAGCTGCGCTCTCACCACCATGTTTTCAGCCATGTCTTTAACATAACTACCAGCCATAAATCCACTTCTGTATGCCTCCACCTAAATAGAAGATGTGCCCACAAGAGGCAGGACATAGAATATATCCAGTCTGTCTCTGAGATCAAAGAGTCTGTCTCTGAGATCAAAGAGTCTGTCTCTGAGATCAAAGAGTCTGTCTCTGAGATCAAAGAGTCTGTCTCTGAGATCAAAGACAATCTGGACTGTTGCTGTAGCTACAAATGTTGAAAGAATAAATGTTTCTGAGACCATGTACGCACATGGACACTGTCAGTGAAATCTGTCTATAAGCACGCTCCCCCATCAAACAACTCTGTCAGCACGGCCACACACCTGTTATACAGTGAACCGATTCTTTACTGTAGAACATGCCTTCCCAGCAGTATCAGAATGAGCCTGGAATCCAATGGTAATCTATGGTGGAACATTGAGTGACTCTTTCAATTTCAATCCAATCTTTTTCGTAGCTTCAGTCTTTGTTGCGTCTCTAATCCATATGCCCAGCTTGTCTCCCTTTGGTCTGATGTTGACGGTGGCGCCACAAATATCATCAGAGTGCTCATCAAATCCCTAACCAATTAAACATAACAGCGTTTCTAACCAGAAATCATCTAAACGGGTCATTCTCTGTGTTTTGTTCAAGTTAATCAGCCAGCGACCACCTTTCTTGTTCTGTGCATCTTCCCACATTGGTTGAATGCCCGCCTTAAACACACTGTAATCACAGCCTTTCTGCAGCTTGCTGGCAGGCAGTGTGTGGTTGTACAGTCCCCAGAAGTCCTCAACTGTATCAAATGTTGTTATCACACGCAAGTTATCCTTCCAATCTCTAGATTTGTCATTCTTGAAAAACCACATGGCCCAGGAATTTTGAAGTGGGTGCTTAATGACCATATCTGGGTCAGGCAATCCAACATCTTCCTCATCTCTGTCATCATCATCATCGTTTAACCTTGTAATTGATATTTGCTTCTCCGTTTCTCGCTCCGTCAACGTGTTCGGTGTAGATATTGTTTTTTATTTTTTTTTTTTTACAATCATCAACATGTTGACTTAATCGAATTTACTGAAATAAAAACACACTGTCATTACAACTTCAAAATTACCTTAACCAAAGATTTTTAAATACAAATAGTGGTATTGAAACATCAAATTTAATTAAATACAAACACAATTGTATTCAAATATGAAAATGTGAAATGAAACTTACTTAAATAAAAACACAATATGTTATTCCACATCAAATTGTGAACTGAATCAAATTCAATGAACTACAAACGCAATGTTGTCCCAACAATAAAATGTTGACTGAATCAAATTCAATGAACTACAAACGCAATATTGTTTCAACATGAAAAAGCTGACTGAATCAAATTAATGAAATACAACGCACTGTTTATAGCAACATCAAAATGTTAACGAAATCAAATTTAGTGAAACAATGTTATTCAATCATCAAAATGTGAACTTAAATCAAATTTACCGAGACAAACATAATTTTATTGAAACATCAAAATATGGACTTAAACTTGCTTACTTAAATAAACCAGTTATGTAAATATCAAAATGTGGACTTAAATTTATATAATTTTATTGAAACGTCAAAATGTGGTCTTCAATTTATTTAAATAAAAACATAATTTTATTGAAACATCAAAATATGAACTTCAATTTACTCCAATATCAAAATGTGGACTTCAATTTACTCCAACATCAACATGTGGACTAATAACATTCACATAAATCCAGCGATAAAGAAGTGACCATGGTCTTGTTATGCAACGGTTCACTTAGAGGTAGCTTCTTTAGCAGCCATTCTCTTTAAAGCGTTGATACAGCTTTGAATACTCTCTTTTTCCTGCTGTGGCGTGATGCTCTTAGTGACATTTGACACAATCCAGTCCACCATATGATCCTGCTCAAACTGTGTGACAATGGCACCTCTAGAAGTTTCATAGTCCAGCCTCTTCTTCACATCCTGGTACACTGTAAGCAGTCTCTGGCGGTAAGCAGCCTCCAATTGAAGTTCCACATTCTCCTTTTTCGCTTGATACAAATGCCCAGCTGTCTCAGTCTCCTCTAGCAGTCTTTCACAGTGTCGAATGTTCTCTTCACTGAAAGCTTTCATTTGGTTGAGTGGACGGGAGTAAACAATTTCCTCCTTCAGCTTCAGTTTGCTTTCCATGAAACCTTTAATTTGGGCTCCAAATTTATAGTTAACAAACCACACAGCTCCCCAGAAGGAAGGTATCTCCCAGAAGTAATGGTCAATGACCATGAGCTCTTTGGACAACATTAAAAGAGCCAGACCTCCACCAAACACATAAGGCCCTGTAGTACCTGTCTTGGGGTACATGAAATCAAACCATGATGCTGGAAATATCCCGTTCAGGCCCAAAGTAGATGCTATTTACATAATCCCACTGTTCCATACGCTCCTCCTTAGTGAACGTTTTTGGTGGTATCTTCTGAAGTGGCTCTTCAGCACATCCCGATCTACATAAGCCCATCATTTGAAGTGGCCTCATTAAGGCATTTTTTAAAGCAGCCATTTTGCAACCGCCAGAGATATTTTTTTTTTTTTCTGAATTACCCAATCGCATCAGTTTTATTATTTATTATTTACAGCACACAGTTTTCTTTCAACTACTACAATAATTCTTAAAAGTCAGCTAATGCTTTTATTAACGACAGAGGCTTTATCTGTAAACCCGAATGTGAATTGCAGAATTGCTTCTCATGGACGTCTTAACATCTCCATCTGCCTCTGGTATATGTTCATCAACCAGATCCACGGTTGACGTCTGGGAGCAGATCTGAACCGTACCATTTCCCTTTTCCTTGAGCTGAAGAGCTAAGTTGATAGCCCTGTTCACAGCTTTGCCCAGGCCATGAATAATGACTTCATTTCCAGAGTCAAGGAGTTTCTGGCACTTGGTTTCCTGGGCCTTAAAATGTGTCTTTTCTGTGATATAAACATCGTTGTGTCGCTGTGGGAGCCTTGGTGGCATCCTTTTATGAACGGTGTACTCTTCATCATCTGCTGTGTGTCCCGAAGCTTGCATCTTTAAAGTCTGCTTCTACTTTCAGCCGTCACCGCCAGAGATTTTTTTTTTTTTAAATTTTTGGGTTTGGCGGTCATCCCAGACTAGCTGGTTCCCCGCCTCCCCTGTTTTTGGCGTGGACCCTTAGTCCCACTGTGAGCTATTGCCCACAGTGGTCCACCGGGCCCACATTTAAAGTGATGCTTATGTGAGGTTGTTTTTTTTTGGATCACCCGGCCCCCGACCAGACCAGGCGCACTACTGTGGAGGATGCAGCAAATGCGTCTGATCTTAGCCAAGGGACCGAGAATGATCATCCCAGCCCCCGACCAGACCAGGCGCACTACTGTGGAGGATGCAGCAAATGCGTCTGATCTTAGCCAAGGGACCGAGAATGATCATCCCAGCCCCCGACCAAGACCAGGCGCTACTACTGTGGAGGATGCAGCAAATGCGTCTGATCTTAGCCAAGGGACCGAGAATGATCATCCCAGCCCCCGACCAGACCAGGCGCACTACTGTGGAGGATGCAGCAAATGCGTCTGATCTTAGCCAAGGGACCGAGAATGATCATCCCAGCCTCCGACCAGACCAGGCGCACTACTGTCGGGGGGCCAGCACATGCACTTGATCTTAGCCAAAAGGCCGAGGATCGATTCAAAGAAAAGATAAGTCATATGGAAATACGTTGTGAAGAGAAACCGCCAGAGATTTTTTTTTTTTTTTTTTTTTAAACGTTTATTTCATACAAATCAATGTATATTTACAAGGCGTAATGTGTGTTTCTTTTGTTTGTGTATATTACAGAGCGTTGCCGTTTGTTAGTGTTAGGTGTCACATGTGTGAACAAAGCAAATACATACATATATACAGTTATATTATGACATTTAAGGCATAGTGCATGTAAACGCGCGCACACACACACACACACACACACACACACACACACACACACACACACAAACACACACTCGTACACATGCGCGTGCAAATACATGCAACACATACACACACCTGCATCCACACCCAGACGCATACATATGTTACTGCCAGTGACACAGGTACACATCCACAATATATTTCATGTTGCACATTCAAATATAATAATGGGAAAATTAATAATAATGGTAGCAGTAGTAATAAACGTATTAATAATAATAAGTAATAATAATAATAAATAATAATAATTGTCAGATTATTTGGCCTGTAAAGCATTTTTTTTTTAAATTCATGTTTTCCTTTAAAATTTCGAATACAACAAATGCATTAATATACACATATGCGATAATATTACATTTATTGCATGTGCAATTGCCTACACATTACTTGATGATGATGATGATGATGATGATGATGATGATGATGATGATGATGATGATGATGATGATGATGATGATGATGATGATGATGATGATGATGATGATGATGATGATGATGATGACGACGACGATGACGATGATGATGATGATGATACAGAAATAAAATTCTAACTTGTTTTTTTTCTTTCAAATAATATTACATGATAATAATATTACACGAAAACAGCAGCATGAACACACAATCACTTGTCTGAATCAAAGTAAAAGTTGACGCTGCCATCCCTGTTGCTATCCGCCATTAAATTCAAATTTTTTTTTCCGTCACGCATTTATGAAAAATATACGTTTATCCACGCCTGACTAGGGGTCAAACATACATCAAAACAGACACTACCGACAAAGATATATACATACCAATTATACATACACATTTGTGTGTATATTTTCACTCAGACACACACGCGCGCACAGTTTCAATCCATGTAATTCTTGATATTTTTGTTTGTATGCTACCTGTGTTAAGTTCACAAACCAGCGTGTAGGTATTTCGAAGCGGTAAATGTCCGTTATGCCCCCCGCGGGAACACCAGCTGGGCCCAACAGAGAGCTGGCGATTAGAGTCGGGGTGCATTTTACTGCCGCTCCCGGCCCTGTTACAGACAGCACGAGGGTACCTGAGCTGTGTAGCTTACCATGTACTGCCGCTCCCGGCCCTGTTACAGACAGCACGAGGGTACCTGAGCTGTGTAGCTTACCGTGTACTGCCGCTCCCGGCCCTGTTACAGACAGCACGAGGGTACCTGAGCTGTGTAGCTTACCGTGTACTGCCGCTCCCGGCCCTGTTACAGGCAGCACGAGGGTACCTGAGCTGTGTAGCTTACCGTGTACTGCCGCTCCCGGCCCTGTTACAGACAGCACGAGGGTACCTGAGCTGTGTAGCTTACCGTGTACTGCCGCTCCCGGCCCTGTTACAGACAACACGAGGGTACCTGAACTGTGTAGCTTACCGTGTACTGCGCTGGATGTGAAGTTATAAACTGGTTGGTCCATGTTCTCAGGAAACACAGGTCACGTCCAGTTGAAATAAACCACACACATCGCACAAAGAATACCCCTTTATAGGAGAAACCTAGATCACTATGACAAACACTATTCCAATATTCTGCATATATGTATATATACGCTTGTCCAAGTAACAAATCTACATGGATGTCGTGCACACCTACGCCACTGAATAAAATCAGAAATTTTTTTTTTTTTTAAAGGTTCACATATCCATTTATTTTTTATTCACACCAGATATCATATTTCAATGACAACCTGAAATTTGATAGCTAAGATTTTTTTTATACAACCATTCAAAAGCAAAAAACATACCGACAGGTGGAAAAAATATAAACAAGTACCTAAATTTTCCACATAAAAAGAAACCTATCATTATTGATGTTGACACTGCATACGTGGATGTCCTCCATGGCCTTCATCGTCGTCATCTTCATGGTATGCTTCTAACCTAGAGCCTGAGCCACCGAAGCTTTTACTGCCATCAAACTCCATCAGATTCTCCTCCTCCACATGCTCGCCCGTCGGAATCTCCACACGAGGGCCAGGAGGCAACAGTGTCTCCAACATCTTCAATTTATCTTTACTGGTGAAATTCCTCTCAGGAAACTCGATGTTAAAGTTTATATACAAGTTGCCCTTCTCATAAAGGTTTCTAAATTGTGGCATTCCCTCTTCAGGCACCATTTTCAGCTTTCCAGGCGATATGATCTCACCAGGTGCGTTACGTATCACTAAATCACGCCCATCCAAATGTTTGATTACAAAATGAAAGCCACATAGAGCTTCTGTCAGAGATATACTGCGCTCCATAATCAAATCATGGTCCTTTCTAGTGAAGAATTCATGTTCATTCTGCTGCAGAATTATGATAACATCCCCTGGTTCCACACCGGGCTGTTGGTCACCTTCACCCCTGAAAGGAATCTTCTGGCCATCTCTCATTCCCTTGTCCACATGAACCTCTAGTATCTTGGTCTCACTGCATACTTTCTTCCCTTACACTCCACACATCTGTCTTTTCCCTGATGACCTCCCCTTCCCCGTGGCATTCAGAACATATACTCTGGAGCTGCTACACCACGCCGGGTCCTAACTGCCGCAGCTGTACTTGCACACCACGCCGGGTCCTAACTGCCGCAGCTGTACTTGCACACCACGCCGGGTCCTAACTGCCGCAGCTGTACTTGCACACCACGCCGGGTCCTAACTGCCGCAGCTGTACTTGCACACCACGCCGGGTCCTAACTGCCGCAGCTGTACTTGCACACCACGCCGGGTCCTAACTGCCGCAGCTGTACTTGCACACCACGCCGGGTCCTAACTGCCGCAGCTGTACTTGCACACCACGCCGGGTCCTAACTGCCGCAGCTGTACTTGCACACCACGCCGGGTCCTAACTGCCGCAGCTGTACTTGCACACCACGCCGGGTCCTAACTGCCGCAGCTGTACTTGCACACCGCGCCGGGTCCTAACTGCCGCAGCTGTACTTGCACACCGCGCCGGGTCCTAACTGCCGCAGCTGTACTTGCACACCACGCCGGGTCCTAACTGCCGCAGCTGTACTTGCACACCACGCCGGGTCCTAACTGCCGCAGCTGTACTTGCACACCACGCCGGGTCCTAACTGCCGCAGCTGTACTTGCACACCACGCAGGGTCCTAACTGCCGCAGCTGTACTTGCACACCACGCCGGGTCCTAACTGCCGCAGCTGTACTTGCACACCACGCCGGGTCCTAACTGCCGCAGCTGTACTTGCACACCGCGGCCGTTACATTTTTTACACCGCTGATTTCCACCACTTTTTCCACCCGCACCATTGCATTTTTTACACAAAACTGTTTTACTCAGTTGTAGCTTGGCTGTCTTTCCATTGTACAAGTCTTCTAAAGATACCCTGAGTGGATGAAGTGTGTCCTCCCCTCGCCACCGTCTACTGCTGCCTCCCATTCCCGATCAAGCTCCAGGAAATCCGAAAAACCCTCCAAACAGGTCCTCAAACATGCTGGCACCACCAAAACCACCACCTGATCCACCGCCTTCTTTAATTCCATCAATTCCATGCCTATCGTACACCTCTCTCTTCTCAGGGTTAGACAATACTTCGTATGCAAAGCTGATCTCTTTAAACTTTTCACCTGCGTCTGGGTTCTTGTCTGGGTGGTATTCTTTTGCCAGCTTTCTGTACGCCTTTTTCAGGTCGGTATCTGTAGCATTTCTGCTAACACCAAGAAGTTCATATAATTTGTTATCAGCCATCTTGCACGAGGACGATGTTCTTGACGTCACTTGCAGCGCCCTCAGAAATTATTATTTTTTTTTTTTCGTTTGTGAAGAGGAAAATACCTGGATGGCTTGGCCACATGGCATGGACGAGACAGGAACACTGAGCTGATCCACGACTCTGGTGATCGAGTGAAATGGCAAATCATGACCGCCCACGCTTTCCGGCATGGCACATGATTGATTGATTGATTGAAGAGAAACCAGAGCAACTAGTGATTCCTTTTTTTTTTTTTACAAGTGTCGCCGTCATCGTCTGATATTTTTTTTTTTTTTTTTTTTTTTTTTTTTTTTTCCTGTTTGTGGCCTTAAGATTTTTTTTTTTTTTATTACGTTTATTTTATACAAAGCAATGTATATTTACAAGGTGCAATGCGTGTTTCTTTGTTTGTGTATATTACAGAGCGTTGCCGTTTGTTAGTGTTATGTCATATGCGTTAATGAAACAAAAACATACATATACAGTTATGATAATGACGTACGCTTTCAGTCATCCCATTCTAACGTGATTGATGGTAATAGTGATGATAATGGTGATGATAATGATGATGATAGTGGTGATGGTAATGGTGGTGATAATGGTGATGATAATGACGGAGACAACAACGACTATGGTGTGGTGATGATTCCTTCCGCTCGTTCATTCTAAACCCATCTTTCTCACACGCTTATAAAACCTTCCACACACAGCACGCGTTCTCTTCCACACCGAAGATATATACATTAAAGGAAATGTTGGTGTCAAGGTCGAAACGGCAAAAGCCGCCCCACGTTTTACACTGCAGGCAGTCTCATGCAAGCTTACTTCCTGTAAGTGGATTCAATATTATTGCTGAATGACAGCCCTCGACTTAATCGCAAGTGCCCAGGATTTGCTTGTGGTGGGGTGGGTTGATACCAGGAACGCGGTCAACACGGAGGGAGGGAGAGAGAGGGAGTTGGGGAGGGGGAGAGGAGGGGGAGGGATAAAGAGAGAGCGCGCGTAAACAGATTGGAATTTGTTAAGTTGTCCATTGCGAATTCAGCGTATACATAAATATCCCATTCATTATGTACAAAAACAGGCTTTTACATTGCGAATACAGCGTATAGTCATTCATGTTTCTGGTGGGGGGGGGGGGGGGAGAAAGAGAGAGAGCGATATAGAGGGAGAGAGAGAGAGAGAGAGAGAGAGAGAGAGAGAGAGAGACGAGAGAGAGAGAGAGAGAGAGAGCTGTTCAGACGAGGTCAAACTTCGGTCGACAAGACCATGACTCACAAAGGCCAACGTCCCTTGTTCTGTCTAGATTGGGCTACAGGACTCAGTAACAAAGAAAAGACATTTATTCAGTTATTTGGCGCTTTGTTCCTCAATGATTGGGCTTAGTGGTACACATGCGAGTATAGAAATATACTGTGACGAGTGTGTTTGAACATGTATGTTATGTAGTGTGAAATTTGATGGGAGTGGCTCTTGTTTATTAATCTGCGAATAGCTGGGCGATTTTTTTGTTGAAAAATCTTTGCTAGTGTGTGTGGTTGTATTGTTTGGTGATTGTGTGTGGCCGAGTTTCTGCTCGACCATATTACGTTTCTATACTCCGCCAGTGCAACAAGAAGTTTAGTGTGTTTGTCTTTTGTCGATGTGGGTATTGTATTTAAAAAAATGGCCTTATAAGCGTCAGTTTTCTTGTTTGTGTGTGTTTCTATTAATTGTTGCAGTGCAATCTTAGTGGCTGTGATTGCTGGGCATTCATAGAAGAGATGATCCTCTGTTTCCTGAATATTTTGTCTACATAATTTGCATGGGGCTATTTGCTTGAATGTTTGTGCGGCCCTCTCAGTTGTCGGGGTCATATTATAAATTAGCCTGTATGTTATTTCTTTGGATTTTGATGTGATATGTTTGTTGTGTAAATTAGTGAAGGTGCAACTGTAGTCTTTCATGTGATATTTGTATCCTCTTTTGATTCTCAGGTGTAGTGGTGGGGCTTGTTGTTGTACTAAATATGTGTATATCTGCTTGGTTGTCTGTTGTATTAAGTGTTCATTACCTTGAATTGCTTGCATACATGTTCTGTAGAAGTGCGGTTAGTGTGCCGTAATAGTGCGGTGTTGTTTTGTCTATTTTCTTAATTCTGTGTAATCTAATTGCAATATAGTATAATGCTAGCGAGTGTTGATCTGGATGATTGATGATGCGTCCTATGTGGTTGATTCTTAATGCTTGTATTTTTGTGTTAAGGTCCTGTAATTGGATTCCCCCTCTAGTCTTCTCTTGTATTAAAGTCCTGTGCTTAATACTGTGGATTGTGTTTTTAAAGATGAATTTCCTGATGTGTTTGTTTATGTCTGTGATTGTTTGTTTTGGTGGGTCTAACACTGTGGCTAAATATAGTATTTAGGAAAGATGAAGGTGTTTAACAATAGTGCTTCGTATAAAAATTGTTGATGTCTTGTATTTGAACCTATGTAGTGTGTCTATAATTTGTTTTGTCAGTGATTGCCATGTTCCTGTGTGTGTTTTTCTGGGATTGGATGGAAAAGTGATCCCATAAATCTTCATGTTATCTGTGACTGTTAGATCCGGGGGGAAATCTGCTTTATTCTTCCACTTCCCCAGACCCATTATTTTAGACTTCTGTATGTTTATTTTGGCCCCACTTCCTTCACCAAACTGTCTGAAGGTGTGAAGTATGTTCGTTATGGAAGTGTTGGTTGTAGGGAAGAAAACGGTGTCATCTGCATAAGCAATTAATTTCCGCTCTCCAGACCCTTGTATAAATGTACCTTTAATGTTAGTGTCCTGTCTAATTGCTTCTAAGAGTGGTTCTAGTGTGAGTACATATAGGACTGGTGATAGTGGACACCCTTGTCTGACAGATCTATTGATTTTGAAACTGCCAGTGAGTGAATGATTCACCAGTACCTTACTTTCAGGATTTTTATACAATATTGCTATCCACTGTCTATAGTACTGTCCTATGTTGCAGTGTGCTAGTGTTTTGTGTAAGTATGAGTGTGAGATTCTGTCAAAGGCCTTCTCCTGGTCTAAAGATAAGAGAGAGGATTGACAGTCTTTCTGGTGGGTGTATGTAATGAAATCCCTAATGAAGTGTGTATGTTGGTGTATATTTCTGTGTTGAATACTGCACTGTTGGTCTGGGTGGATGAGTGATGGCATGAAATTTTTAATTTTGTTTGCAAGTGATTTTGCTAGAATTTTGTAGTCTGTGTTTAATAAGGAGATGGGTCTATAGTTTTTCAGCTGTGTTTTGTCTGTGTTGTCTTTAGGTATGAGTGTTATATATGACATGTTGCAAGTGTTTGGGAGTTCTTGTTTATGAAAAGCTTCTTGGTAGACTTTTAGAAGGAAATTGCCTAGGATAGGAAAGAAGTGTTGGTAGAATTCTACTGTGAGTCCATCTGGTCCTGGTGTTTTGTCTTTTTGCATTTGATTGAGTGCATGTGTTATGTCGGCTAATGTAAGCTCTGTGTCTAGTGTGTCTTTATCTGTGTCTGACAATTTTTTTGTGTATTTTAGGAATCTATTTTGTGTTTGTGTGTTGGCGGGTTCTGCTGTATATAGGTCAGTGTAGTACTGTTGGAATGTTTCTAGTATATGTACTGTCTCTGTTTGTGTGTTTCCTTGCATGTCTGTTATTGCTCCTATTTGTCTGTTGCGTTGAATGTTTTGCTCTAATGCAAGGTGCTGTCTATTGGGACTTTCTTCTGATATGTTAGTAAGTTTAGTTCGAAGTAGTGCACCGCGGAGTGTGTGTTGCTGGTGTTGTTCTAATTGTGATTCTAGTGTGCTTAGGTGTGGTTAATTCCTGTCAGTTTGTTTTGTGAGTTGTATTGCTGTCTGTATGATATGTTCTTGTTGTAGTCTGTCTTTATGTATGATGGATGCTAACTGTTGTGTTCTATACCGTATTGTATTCTTTAGTAAATCCCAAATTTGTGTTATGTTGTCCGTGGGTGTACTATTAGTGTATGTTAGAATAAGTTGTGTCACATGTTGTACATAACCTGTATGTTGGAGTAAGGAGTTATTGAACTTCCAATGTGATGTTCTTTTTGATGGCCTTGTGTTTGTAGTGTCTGTAGTGATATGTGTTAGAACTGCTTTGTGATCTGTGTATTGTAATGTCTCTTGTAGATGTTTTGTGTGTATTATTTGGTGTGTTGAAGGTGAGTATACTCTATCTAATCTGGCTGATCTATTGTAAGCCCTATTTTTGTGTGTTGTTGCAATGTTATTAGGGTGTCTGTATCGGAAAGCGTCTATTAGATTGTGTGTGTCTAGGGTATTCTTTAGTATATCCAGTTGATGTATTCCACTTCTGTCATTTCTCCTTAATTGTGTCTTGATTCCTGCTTTGCCTGCCCCTACGATATCCAAATCTGAGAGTACAAAATTGAAATCCCCTGCAAGGATAATATTTTGCCCTCTGTATGTTTGTATAAGTAAGGTGTCTAATTCTTGGTAAAAGTTTGGTTGGTGATTGTAATTTGGTGGTGCATGTATGTTCACTATGGTGTATGCTTGTATAGTGTTTTCTACCTGTATTATGGAGATTCGTCCATGGTTATCCGTGTGTGTTTTAATTATGTCCCACCTGTCTGATGTCTGCAGAATAGCTGTTCCTGACCCAATTTTGTGTGTGCCTAAACTAAAGCATGAATGTCTGAGGCCTAGCTGTGTGGTGATATGTTGTGCGAATGTTTTTGAACATATATTTGTTTCTGTAGTAGTAGGAAATCTGGTTTGTGTTTGTTTATTAGTGTGATAATATGTTGTAATTTTGTACGTATACCACAAATGTTTAAAGTAATAATAACTAAATCACTAGTCATTATAATTTAAGTAAAATCAAATGAATGAGATATAATAAGTGTATAGAATCACACGCAAAATTATTATCCTTGTTGAGTACATTTAGGCGAGCAGGTCTGTAGCGTCAAGGGTTTGTGTGGGAGGATCGTCTTGTTCCTCGTTCTTATCACTTGTGTCTGTGTCTACGAAAAGAGTGTCTGGTATGCTGTATGTGTCGTCTTCGTCTTGTACTTGTGTCTCCTCTTGTTGTTCTTGTTCAGTTTCTTTTGTCTTGCCTATAGTGTTTTTGACTTTTTCTTTCTTTGGCAGTGATAAATCATCTGTTTCTGTGTCGTCGCTGTGTTTTGACTGCGGTCTTCTGTTAGCCCATGTTCTCTTCTTTGGTTTGCTGACGACTTGAAAACCGTCCGAGTCTTCATTCCTTGGATTTATGTCTTGTGTATTAATTTCTTGTGTGTTATTTTCTTGTGTGTTGATTTGACTGTTGAAGGTTTGTGTCAGTTCGATCTCTCCCTGTGGAGAGGTTTCTCTTTCGAGCGGTGGGAAATCTTCTTGGCTTTGAACCCTTATTGTTGCTGCTATTGGTGTCGTCGAATGTCGTCGACTCGGGCATTTATTTGCCCAGTGGTTGTTTTGGCCACAAGCTGGGCAATCGGTCTTTCTCCCCGGCATCGTGATCAACACTCTGTGGTTATTGTTCGTTATACCGGGAGTGTAGATCCGTATGTAGTGGGGAACTTCCTTTGTTGGGTTGCAGAGCGCTCCCCACTTGCCAGCTCCATTCTTTATCCTAAAGACCTCAGCCTTGTCGTCTCCTGTAATACTATGCACCAGTTTTTTAACTCCTTGAGGAGCAATCGTGACAGGTAGCCAGTGGATGGTCAGCCTGTCCCTTTCTTTGTCTAGATGTTGTAGTGATATGTCTATCCCTAGACTTGGTAGCGAAATTTATACGTTGTGAAGAGAAATCAGAAATCAGGGCGTCCATTCGTTGGACAGTCGTTAACATCGTGCACGGAGCTTGCAGTGTTGAAACATTGTATATATTGCATTAACAAATACATTTTATTCATTTTTAGCAGTAAAAGTATTTGAAACTTTAGGATGTCAAATTATTGTGTTAACAGTGAATAAGTGGTGTCATTATATTAAACATTTAACAATTAATGCAACTAGTTGCTTCTGTAGAAAAATACGTTGGCGAGTTATGTCCCTTGCAAACAATAAAATGAATATTATGTTCCCATGAAAAAGAGGTTATTATCTGATTATTTCAGAGATTGGTGACACATCAAGTCTTGCAGCTAATCTTGGCAAAATGCTCCTTCCAAATGCAGTCGCACCAGTCAGGATGTGGGTGAATTGGAGCTGTTTCTGAGTTGCTTCCAGAAATGGTGTCACCACCTCTGGCAAAAATCCTACAAATGCATCATTCTCAGCTACAAGAACCTTGGAGACACCTTTTATTTGGCTAGCTTGTTCTGCAACCTTTGCACACTTGCTGCCAAGAACCAGAAAAGATATCTCCCCGCCAATTTTTGATGCAGCTGACACTGTGCTGAGTGTGACTGCATCAATTTTGTCATTATTGTGGTCAACTATTACTAGTGTGCTCTTGAGCCGCTTCAGCAATCCAAGCGAGCGGTGCAATGACAACCTTCCAGAGGAATAGGCCTACATTGTAAAAATGTGTCTAGTTGAGCAAGGGATAACGGTCGCCCCGACTGATTTCTGCAGGGACTTGATTTTTTGATTTTTTTAAAACACTTTTCTTGAGTGTTAAAGTCGTTGCAAGGTGTATTGTTCGTGTTATTACAGAGCGTTGCATGTGGAAGTGTATGTGACATATGCGCAAAATTTTACAACATTTATTCCAACATGTTTACATTTGAAGTGGGGGTGGGAGGGGGGTGTAAAAGAAAAACAAATTATATTTACATAATATGAAATTTGAGTAATAAATTAAAAACTTAAGCATGTATTGCTATGTGGGGACAGTGATTGATGATACTTGATGATGATGATGATGATGATGATGATGATGATGATGATGATGATGATGATGATGATGATGATGATGATGATGATGATGATGATGATGATGATGATGATGATGATGATGACGACAAATATGGTGTGGTTTTTTTTAAAAATAAATTTATGTTTTCCTTTAAAATTCTGAATACAACAAATTTATTAATATACACATATGCGATCATATTACATTTATGGCATGATGCAAATACCTACACATTACTTGATGATGATGATGATGATGATGACGACGACGATGATGATGATGATGATGATGATGATGATGATGATGATGATGATGATGATGATGATGATGATGATGATGATGATGATGATGATGATGATGATGATGATGATGATGATGATGATGATGATGATGAAGATGATGATGATGATGATACAGAAATAAAATTCTAACTTTTTTTTTCCAAATAATATTACATGATAATAATATTACACGAAAACAGCAGCATGAACACATAATCACTTATCTGAATCAAAGTAAAATTTGACGCTGCCGTTCCTGTTGCTATCCGCCATTAAATTCTAAATTGTTTTTTCCGTCACGTATTTATGAAAACTATACGTTTATCCACGCCTGACTAGGGATCAAACATACATCAAAAGAGACACTACCGACAGAGATATATACATATCAATTATACATACACATTTGTGTGTATATTTCCACACACACACATACCCACTTATACGTATATGTACAGACATATCTATGCATACACGAACCAATACAGATTTAGATGTATCTCTATGTTTGTATATCTTATCCAAATCCCACAGACAAATTTAAAACGTGTATATTCCCTTTTGTCTAAGTGATTTTGAATATTTGTGTGATTTTGTTTTGGACCATGTGCTGTATTATATGTGTGTTGTATGTTCTGAACCTATATGTTGCTGCATTTCTACAGGTCCATGATTTTTTGTGTGAGGTTTTGCCATGTTTGTGCGTGTATCTGTCTGGAGTTGCTGGGAAATGTGATGCCATATATCTTAATATTGTCTGTGGCTGTTAGGTCTGGAGGAAAATCGGCTTTATTCCTCCATTTTCCAAGACCCATTATGTGTGATTTGTTTATGTTTAATTTTGTCCCACTCCCTTTACCAAATTGTGTAAATGTTTGGAGTATCTTTGTGATGGATGTGTTGTTGGCGGGGAAGAAACGGTGTCATCTGCATATGCAAGCAACTTCCGTTCTCCTCCGCCTGATATGAATGTGCCTGTGATGTTGGTGTCTTGTCTGATTGCTTCTAGTAGTGGTTCTAAAACCAGTACATATAGGGGTGGCGACAGAGGACATCCTTGTCTCACCGATCTTATGAGCCGGAATCCTGCAATGAGTGTGTGGTTAACCAACACCTTACTCTCAGGATTCCGATACAGGATCTCTATCCACCTCCTAAAGTATATTCCTAAGTTGCATTCTGTTAATGTCTTGTGTAGATAAGAGTGGGAGATTCTGTCAAAGGCCTTCTCCTGGTCTAAGGACAAAAGGGAGGCTTGACAGTCTTTCTCCTGTGTGTATGTGATAATGAAATGTGTGTGTTGGTGTATGTTCCTATGTGGTACTCCGCATTGTTGGTCAGGGTGTGTCGCATTATTGCGCACTCCGTCTTGTTCACTTCTGCACAGCACAACTTCAAAACACACTTGAATCCAAAAGCGTTCGCACTGGAATGCTGGAAATGTGGTGTCAGCTCTAATAATAGCTGTGACACCCCGTGATGGACAGGTCATGTGGTCGAAGCCTGCTCTACTCATTGGGTAACCTAGAAGAATCGCGTCGGCGCGATAGGTTTTGGGTTCAGAGACCCTAACATTTGGCACATGAAGATCGAGATGTGGTTTCAGTAGGAGTCCATTTGATCTGTATGTCCCGCTGCCTGATTCATGGGAAGACTTCAGACTAAATTATGGCTGAGTTTGGATACTTATGAGTCAGGTAAAGCTTTATGTATGAGAGTGTGTGTGTGTGTGTGTAAGTTTCGGCACAAATGAATATATATATATATATATATATTCTTTTATCCGAAGATAGGCGCCAAATTTCACCCGGTCCCAAAATGGCTACTCTCTAACTCCATCTACCTTTCGTTTCCAGAGGAGTTGCTGTACAAACACTATGTCTTAAGCTGTGAAAAGAGGCTCACTTATGCCCAGACTGTTTCCTGTTTTTGAGTCTAAATCCTACTAGCTTTCTGACTGCGTTCAGAGCAGGTTTAGTACAGGATAAACTATGATCTGTGTGATATGTGTCGCCTTAGTTCCAATCCACAGCGAATCGTCAACACACGCGAATGTGAGACGGAGGAATGAAAGGCTCTACCTCTGATCTTATATGTCCGTGTCGTGAAGACAGATTGTGTGTATAAATGTTTGGTATCAATGATTGGTCCAGCATTTATACTGCTGTGATTATTCGAACGCATTGTGACGTGATCAAACATGTATCTAGCACTCTGACCGAATCACAGTCAAGCTAACAGCCCAGCCCCAGCACTCAAGTGAACGAATAAAGAAGAAGATTGGTGTTAGAATGAGAGAATGAGTGCATTGTGTCCTCTCATCTTTCTTTCACTCCGTATATATATATATGTGTGTTAATGAATGAGAGGCAGTGTAAATCCTCATAAGGAATGTTTCACACAGACCTCCACATTCATACCAATTATATGTTACTTATATTAACATAAGAGTGAAAATATTTAATGTATGTTCTTTACATTATTACTTGGATTCAACATGTGGAATGTAGTTTTATTAAAGCATCACCCTGTTTGACAGAGTAAGTAAAGGAGAAACATATAGTATGCTTCCATGCATAAGCACTTCTAAACTGTCAAGGGGATTACCACCCCAGTGTCAGAAGAAGTAAGTAAAGGTAATGACAGAAGAGGTGAGAAGGTATAAACAGGAAAGGAACCAGGCAGACTAAAACAATTAAGGCAGCACTGATGGTAACATGAGTTTATGAAATTAAAACAATCATCCTGTTCTGTTCCATTACTATTTAGGATCAGTTATGCTGGGTGCATTTTATCATTAACTCTCCATCATTCCTCTCCTCGCCTTGTCATTCACTGTGTCTGTGTCCTCTGTGAGAACATCAGTCAACAGATCACCATGTACAAGGGCAGGATAAGAGGGCCTGCCAACTACAATTGCTGAGGTCTAATGCCAGTACAAATAAGAGACACTGTAGCTCTAACTTGTAGTACTTCCTGAATCTGCTACCTGCTGGAACTTCTGTCTGTAGCCCTTTCCATTCTTGTCAACTGGAGAATTATCATCCATTGACTAGATATAAATAGGTTCACCATGTTTATCCACCCCAGGTGATGATGGCTGTGTTCTCAGATTGTCATGATCCAGAGTTGCAGATCATTGCCCAATAATGTACCATGGGTCTGCAAACCATGAGCAGTTCTGTAATAAAGAGGTGCACAAGGGATCTGTGGTCAGGAGTTAATCTGATCAATGAGTCCCCACTGAACTGTGCCCAAAACTGATCTGTGCTTCATGATCATTCTGATGATTGACAATATCTGAATTGCAGAAACATTTCTAAGATCACTAGGATCATTTTATACCTCACTGCAGATTACTTACAAATATGGACAGAAGTCCTTGGCAACATTTCATCATTGCTATACTTTGATTCCACTCAGTGAAACTCGATAATATGACAACAATCAAGGACTTTAATGGACAGAGAGTAGTCATGAACTCCTCTGATTCTTATATTTGTATAGAGACTATTTAGGCAAAGTGTTTTATAATTCGTGGGAAATGTTCCAGTACCATCTTGTGGATTAGAGAAACAATTGTAGGCTACTAGTGGAAAGGCATAGTGGCCAAATGACTGAAATCATCACTGAATTTAATGAGAGTTCTTAATTCTATATTTGAATGATGAACATTATCTCTATTGTCATGATGTATTTCATATATGTCATAAATGCTTTACTGGCTTATTTCCACAGCTTTTTGGGTTAATAAACAAAATTAACTTTTCCTGCATTCTTCTGTCCAGTACATTGTGGTGTGACAAAACATTTTATTATTTATGTGTTTAGTCAATGAAACTACCTCACATACTGGTAGAATCTGGAACTACAGGTGACTGGGTAAACACGAATAGACAGCTAAGTTCTGTTCTATTGTAATCCCCCAGGTTCCAGGTTACTCAGAAAAGGGAACTTTAAATCTTATACATTTCCTGTGACCATTTCACCCCAAAGGGAAATTGATCATAGGTGGGGGTCTCTTGAGCTAAATAAGTTTCTCTTTTCGGGAAGGAAGATTTTGGAGGGAAGAAATTAACATTCCTGGGAAACCCCTAGATTTCCAGAGCTATTATGGGACACTTTGGCTTCCAAGGACCCATCCCCTCCAAATGAAATTAGTCCCATCCTCATAGCTTTACTTTATGGTGGGGTAAGTCGAGGTGGGTACTGCTTCCAACTTCCCAATATGTCACAGGGTGTATGAGCTTTGGCATGTAGGGTCTAAGTTTCTGGGTCAGTGCCTTGGTAAGTATTTTATAGTCTGTGTTCAGAAGTGATATTGGTCTATAATTTTTTCATCTGTGTTTTGTCTGTATTGTTTTTGGGTATGAGTGTAATGTAAGACATGTTGCAGCTATCTGGTAGTTGTTGTTTTTCAAAGGCGTCTTGATAGACTTTAAGAAGAAGACCACCTAAGATAGGCAAGAAGTGTTGGTATAATTCTATCGTTAAACCGTCCGGCCCTGGTGTCTTGTCTTTGTTAATTTTTCTGAGTGCGTTCGTTATGTCAGCCAGTGTTAGTTCTGTGTCTAGTCTGTCTCTGTCTTCATCTGATAGCTTTTTACTATATTGTAGAAAATTGTCTTGTGTCTGTGTGTCTATTGTCTCTGCTGTAAACAGTTGAGTGTAGTATTGATTGAATGCTTCTGTTATTTGTGCTCGTTCTGTTTGAATATTGCCTTGCATGTCTACTATTGTGTCTATTTGTCTGCTACGCTGTATATTTTGTTCAATTGCCATGTATTGTTTACTGGGGGTCTCTTGTATGATTGTGTTGAGCTTTGTTCTCAGGAGAGCACCCAGATACCTGTGTTGTTGATGCTGATCTAGCTGTTCCTCCAGTGTGTGTAAGTGTGATGCATTGCTGTCTGTCTGTTTTGTCAGCTGTATGGCTGTTTGTATAAGTTGTTCCTGTCTTAATATGTCTTTGTGTATGATGGATGCTAGTTGCTGTGTCCTGCTTCGTATTGTATTTTTTAATAAGTCCCAGTATTGTCTGATGTTATCAGTCGGTATGTGGTCGGTGTATATGTGTAAAAGTTGTGTCATGTATGTTACGTATTTTTCATTCTTAAGAAGTGTGTTGTTAAATTTCCAATGTGTTGAACGTTTAAATGTTTGTGTGTTTATGTTGCTTGAACTGATGTGTGATAATATGGCTTTATGGTCTGTGTACTGTAATGTCGCTTGTAGGTGCTGAGTGTTTATTATGTGGTGTGGTGCGGGTATATATATATATATATATATATATATATATATATATATATATATATATATATATATATATATATATATATATATATATCCTATCTAATCTTCTTCCCGTGTGATGTATTTATCTGTGTGGGTTATTTCTCGCTTATTTGGATGTTTGTGTCTGAATGTATCTATTAAGGTGTGCGTGTGTCTAAAATGTTTTGCAATGTCTATAACTGGGTTGTGACTTCTCCGTTCATTCTCCTTACCAGTGTCTTCATTTATTCGCCTACTATATCCAGTGCCTGTAATACACAGTTGAAATCTCCACAGAGTATGATATTCTGTCCTCTGTATGTATGTGTGAGTAGTGTGTTAAGTTCTTCATAGAATTGTGGTTAGTAGTTATAATTTGGTGGTGCATGAATGTTGACAATGGTATATGCGTGTGAGGTGTTACTTATTTGTGTTACGTTGATTCTACCCTGGCTATCCCGATTTATTTTGAGTATATTCCGCCTATCTGATGTTTGCAGTATGGCTGTCCCAGACCCTGTGTTGTGGACCGCCAAACTAAAAAATGCATGTCTCAGTCCTAATTGTGTTGTAATTTGTGCGCCATGTATATCTGAATGTATATTTGTCTCTTGTAATAGGATGGAATCTGGTTTGTATTTGTGTATAAGTGTGCAAATGTGTTGTTGTTTTGTACGTATACCTGCTATATTTAAACATATTATTTTGATATCGTCGCTCATCCTATTATCAAATAAAAACCAATGTTGAGTATAAATTGACAATTGACGTTAATAATAAGATAATTTTCCTTTAAAAACATTGGTTGTATGTAGCTGTTTAGTGAGGTTTGTTGCTTCCGAATTATCTTCATCATCTGTGTCGGTGGTGATAAATAATTTTCGTAAAGATATGTTGTCGTTTTCCTTTATGGTCTGCTTTTGTCCGGTTTTTTTTTTTTCTGTGGGGGTGTCTTGTTTGTTTACTTTCTTTGGTGTCGCTATGGGAGACTTTTCCTCACAATCACTGTTTTCTGTGTTTTTCCGTCTTCTATTGCGCTTGTTATGTGTGACTTCCTTGAAACCCTCTGTCGTATCTGCTTCTGTGTCGTTTTTAGAGGACCCCTCCTCCTCCTTTTGGTTTTTCTCCTTGGTCAGGTTGTTGGTGGGTCCGGGTTTAGGGTCGTAGCTTGTTTCAATTTTGCCTGGGTTGGTGGGACAGGCTGGGTGGATTGTCTTTTTAACAGTTCTGGAAGAGGCTTGTTATGTGTGACTTCCTTGAAAACCTCTGTCGTATCTGTTTCTTTGTTGTTTATAGAGGACTTCTCCTCCTCCTTTTGGTCTTTTTCCTTGGTCGAGGTCATTGGTGGGTCTGAGTTTAGGGTCGTAGTTTGTTTCGATTTTGTCTTGGTGGGTGGGGCAGGCTGGGTGGGTTGTCTTTTCAACAGTTCTGGCAGAGCTGGAAACTCATCTAGGTTGTTTATGGTTGTGTTGGCTTTGTTGACTTAGTTGGACATTTATTAGACCAATGTGAATCTTGTCCGCATGTCAGGCAGACTGTCCTCCGCCCTGGCATGGTCACCAGGATTCTATGATTCCGAATTTTCTGCCCTCCTTTTGCTGTTATAATGACATAGTGTGGTATGGTTTGCCCTTCTTTAGGATGTACCATGGCACCCCATTTCCCTGCTGAGTTTTTAATTCTGAAAACCACGGGCTCAGGGTCGCCTGTTATTTCTTTCACTATTGTCTTCACACCTTCTACTTTCATTGTTGCTAAAATCCAGTGTAAGGTTAATCTCTTGTTCTATTTCTCTGCCTGTTGTATTTCTATTGTCATCTCTGGGTTTTTAAAGTTATGGTTTTCCCATGGAGATGCTCCTAAAGTGTCTCTGATACAACAGCAAAGAACCATTTTGTTGGGTTTTCATACCTATATAGCTCACCGAGTTCGTTTATCGGTACACCTCCGGGACCGACCAATGCATTTCCCACCAGTTCGACGGCTGATCTGGCCTCTCCTGAGCCTCTCAACGAGACCACCAGCGTTTTGGGTAGGTGCATGGCATCTTCCTCAAAGGAGTCTTTGCCGACGCTTACTTCAGAAACTTGGTTAATACCGGTGTTAGACGCGGATACTTGACTGAATAGTCTTCCATCGATAACACGGCTCACCTGAGTTGAGTCCATTTTTAATTTCACAAAAATTTGTGCTATCGCAATAAATTCACTCGACGATCCAACGAAAATACACACACAAGAAAGTCAATTCACTATTTTAGCACATTAAACAGGTAACTCAAATAATATATACATGATAATATTTATAATACTACATGAAAAACAGCAGCGTGAACACATAATAACGTGTCCGAATCAAAGCACAAGTTTACACCGCCATATTGCCGGTTACTGTGCGGGTACTTCAATAAGGGACTTGAGTTGTTTTTGTTTTTTTTAAACGTTTATTGAGTGTTAAAAAAATTGTGCAATTGTATTGTTAGTATTTTAACAGGCGTGCTGTGTGCATGGTATTTGTGTAGGTCTATTTAACAGGCCGTTTGTGTGTCGAATTGGTGTACAAATGTGTTTCCATCATCAAAACTACAAATTATATTCACATAATATGCATAAAATATGAGCAATAAATTAAACTAAGACAATATGACGTAATGGGAACGTGTGATTTGGCGTACGCTTACAGTCATCCCATTCTAACGTGATTGATGATAATGGTGATGATAATGATGACGGAGACGACAACGACTATGATGTGGTGATGATTTCTTCCCCTCATTCATTCTAAACCCATCATTCTCACATGCTTATAAACCTTCAACACACCACGCGTTCTCTTCCACACCCACAATATATACATTAAATGAAATGTTGGTGTCAAGGTCGAAACGGCAAGAGCCGCCCCACGCTTTACACTGCAGGCAGCCTCATGCAAGCTTAGTTTCCTGTAAGTGAATTCAATATTATTGCTGAATGACAGCCCTCGCTTTAATCGCAAGTGCCCAGGATTTGCTTGTGGTGGGCTGGGTTGAGACCGGGAAAGCGGTCAACAAAGAGGGAGGGAGAGAGAGGGAGCTGGGGGGGGAGAGGAGGGGGAGGGATAAAGAGAGAGCGCGTAAACAGATTGGAATTTGTTAAGTTGTCCATTTGCGAATACAGCGTATACATAAATATCCCGTTAATTATGTACAAAAACAGGCTTTTACATTGCGAATACAGCGTATAGTCATTCATGTTGGGGGGGGGGGGGGTAGGGAGAGAGAGAGAGAGAGAGAGAGAGAGAGAGAGAGAGAGAGAGAGAGAGAGAGAGAGAGAGAGAGAGAGAGAGAGAGAGGGCGTAAACAGAATGGAATTTATTTAGTTCACTACACAAGATGGCACATTCCACCACTACAAAGAGTTTACCTGAGCTGTTCCGACCGAAGTCAAACCTCGGTCGACAAGACCACTGACTCACAAAGGCCACCGTCCCATTGTTCTGTCTAGGTTGGGCCCCGGGACTCAGTAACAAAGAAGGGACATTTATTCAGTTATTTGGCGCTTTGTTCCCCAATGATTGGGCTTAGTGGTACACATGCCGAGTATAGAAATATACTGTGAGAGTGTGTGTTTGAACATGTATGTTATGTAGTGTGAAACTTGATGGGGGTGGCTCTTGCTTATTAATCTGCGAATAGCTGGGCGATTTTCTGTTGAAAATTCTTTGCTAGTATGTGTGGTTGTATTGTTTGGTGATTGTGGGTGGCCGAGTTTCTACTCGACCATATTACGTTTCTATACTCCGCCAGTGCAACAAGAAGTTTAGTGTGTTTGTCTTTTGTGGCTGTGGGTATTGTATTTAGGAAAATGGCTTTATAAGCGTCAGTTTTCTTGTTTGTGTGTGTTTCTATTAATTGTTGCAGTGCAGTCTTAGTGGCTGTGATTGCTGGGCATTCATAGAAGAGATGGTCCTCTGTTTCCTGAATATTTTGTCTACATAATTTGCATGGGGCTATTTGCTTGGATGTTTGTGCAGCTCTCTCTGTTGTCGGGGTCATATTATAAATTAGCCTGTATGTTATTTCTTTGGATTTTGATGTGATATGTTTGTTGTGTAAGTTAGTGAAGGTGCAGCTGTAGTCTTTCATATGATATTTGTACCCTCTATTGATTCTCAGGTGTAGTGGTGGGGCTTGTTGTTGTACTAAATATTTGTATATCTGCTTGGTTGTCTGTTGTATTAAGTGTTCATTACCTTGAATTACTTGCATACATGTTCTGTAGAAGTGCGGTAGTGTGCCGTAATAGTGCGGTGTTGTTTTGTCTATTTTCTTAATTCTGTGTAATCTAATTGCAATATTGTATAATGCTAGCGAGTGTTGATCTGGATGATTGATGATGCGTCCTATGTGGTTGATTCTTAATGCTTGTATTTTTGTGTTAAGGTCCTGTAGTGCTACTCCCCACCCCCCCCCCTCTAGTCTTCTCTTGTATTAACGTCTTGTGCTTTATATTGTGGATTGTGTTTTTGAAGATGAATTGTCTGATGTGTTTGTTTATGTCTGTGATTGTTTGTTTTGGGGGGTCTAACACTGTGGCTAAATATAGTATTTTAGGAAAGATGAAAGTGTTTACAATAGTGCTTCGTACAAAAATTGTTGATGTCTTGTATTTGAACCTATGTAGTATGTCTATAATTTGTTTTGTCAGATGATTGCCATGTTTCTGTGTGTGTTTTTCTGGGATTGGATGGAAAAGTGATCCCATAAATCTTCATGTTATCTGTGACTGTTAGATCCGCGGGGAAATCTGCTTTATTCTTCCACTTCCCCAGACCCATTATTTTAGACTTCTGTATGTTTATTTTGGCCCCACTTCCTTCACCAAACTGTCTGAAGGTGTGAAGTATGTTCGTTATGGAAGTGTTGGTTGTAGGAAAGAAAGTGGTGTCATCTGCATAAGCAATTAATTTCCGCTCTCCAGACCCTTGTATAAATGTACCTTTAATGTTAGTGTCCTGTCTAATTGCTTCTAAGAGTGGTTCTAGTGTGAGTACATATAGGACTGGTGATAGTGGACACCCTTGTCTGACAGATCTATTGATTCTGAAACTGCCAGTGAGTGAATGATTCACCAGTACCTTACTTTCAGGATTTTTATACAATATTTCTATCCACTGTCTATAGTACTGTCCTATGTTACAGTGTGCTAGTGTTTTGTGTAAGTATGAGTGTGAGATTCTGTCAAAGGCCTTCTCCTGGTCTAAAGATAAAAGAGAGGATTGACAGTGTTTCTGGTGGGTGTATGTAATGAAATCCCTAATGAAGTGTGTATGTTGGTGTATGTTTCTGTGTTGAATACTGCACTGTTGGTCTGGGTGAATGAGTGATGGCATGAAGTTTTTAATTTTGTTTGCAAGTGATTTTGCTAGAATTTTGTAGTCTGTGTTTAATAAAGAGATGGGTCTATAGTTTTTCAGCTGTGTTTTGTCTGTGTTGTCTTTAGGTATGAGTGTTATATATGACATGTTGCAGGTGTTTGGGAGTTCTTGTTTGTTAAAAGCTTCTTGGTAGACTTTTAGAAGGAAATTGCCTAGGATAGGAAAGAAGTGTTGGTAGAATTCTACTGTGAGTCCATCTGGTCCTGGTGTTTTGTCTTTTTGCATTTGATTGAGTGCATGTGTTATGTCTGCTTAATGTAAGCTCTGTGTCTAGTGTGTCTTTAGTCTGTGTCTGACAATTTCTTTGTAGTATTGTAGGAACCTATTTTGTGTTTGTGTGTTGGCGGGTTCTGCTGTATATAGGTCAGTGTAGTACTGTTGGAATGTTTCTAGTATATGTACTGTCTCTGTTTGTGTGTTTCCTTGCATGTCTGTTATTGCTCCTATTTGTCTGTTGCGTTGAATGTTTTGCTCTAATGCAAGGTGCTGTCTATTGGGACTTTCTTCTGATATGTTAGTAAGTTTAGTTCGAAGGAGTGCACCACGGAATGTGTGTTGCTGGTAGTTGTTCTAATTGTGATTCTAGTGTGTTTAGGTGTGGTGCATTCCTGTCAGTCTGTTTTGTGAGTTGTATTGCTGTCTGTATGATATGTTCTTGTTGTAGTCTGTCTTTATGTATGATGGATGCTAACTGTTGTGTTCTACACCGTATTGTATTCTTTAGTAAATCCCAAATTTGTGTTATGTTGTCCGTGGGTGTACTATTAGTGTATGTTAAATAAGTTGTGTCACATGTTGTAAATAACCTGTATAATTTGGAGTAAGGAGTTATTGAACTTCCAATGTGGTGTTCTTTTTGATGGCCTTGTGTTTGTAGTGTCTGTAGTGATATGTGTTAGTACTGCTTTGTGATCTGTGTATTGTAATGTCTCTTGTAGATGTTTTGTGTGTATTATTTGGTGTGTTGAAGGTGTGTAAATAAGGGACTTGAGTTTTTTTTAAACGTTTATTTCATACAAAGCATTGTATATTTACAAGGTACAATGCGTGTTTCTTTGTTTGTGTATATTACAGAGCGTTGCCGTTTGTTAGTGTTATGTCACATGCGTTAATGAAACAAAAACATACATATACAGTTATGATAATGACGTACGCTTTCAGTCATCCCATTATAACGTGATTGATGGTAATGGTGATGATAATGGTGATGATAATGATGACGGAGACAACAACGACTATGATGTGGTGATGATTCCTTCCCCTCGTTCATTCTAAACCCATCATTCTCACACGCTTATAAACCTTCAACACACCACGCGTTCTCTTCCACAGCCACAATATATACATTAAATGAAATGTTGGTGTCAAGGTCGAAACGGCAAAAGCAGTCCCACTCTCTACACTGCAGGCAGCCTCATACAAGCTTAGTTTCCTGTAAGTGAATTCAATATTATTGCTGAATGACAGCCCTCGACTTAATCGCAAGTGCCCAGGATTTGCTTGTGGTGGGCTGGGTTGAGACCGGGAAAGCGGTCAACAAAGAGGGAGGGAGAGAGAGGGAGCTGGGGGAGAGGAGGGGGAGGGATAAAGAGAGAGCGCGTAAACAGATTGGAATGTGTTAAGTTGTCCATTTGCGAATACAGCGTATACATAAATATTAATTATGTACAAAAACAGGCTTTTACATTGCGAATACAGCGTATAGTCATTCATGTTGGGGGGTGGGGGGTAGAGAGAGAGAGAGAGAGAGAGAGAGAGAGAGAGAGAGAGAGAGAGAGAGAGAGAGAGAGAGAGGGCGTAAACAGAATGGAATTTATTTAGTTCACTACACAAGATGGCACATTCCACCACTACAAAGAGTTTACCTGAGCTGTTCCGACCGAAGTCAAACCTCGGTCGACAAGACCACTGACTCACAAAGGCCACCGTCCCATTGTTCTGTCTAGGTTGGGCCCCGGGACTCAGTAACAAAGAAAGGACATTTATTCAGTTATTTGGCGCTTTGTTCCCCAATGATTGGGCTTAGTGGTACACATGCCGAGTATAGAAATATACTGTGAGAGTGTGTGTTTGAACATGTATGTTATGTATTGTGAAACTTGATGGGGGTGGCTCTTGCTTATTAATCTGCGAATAGCTGGGCGATTTTATGTTGAAAATTCTTTGCTAGTATGTGTGGTTGTATTGTTTGGTGATTGTGGGTGGCCGAGTTTCTACTCGACCATATTACGTTTCTATACTCGGCCAGTGCAACAAGAAGTTTAGTGTGTTTGTCTTTTGTGGCTGTGGGTATTGTATTTAGGAAAATGGCTTTATAAGCGTCAGTTTTCTTGTTTGTGTGTGTTTCTATTAATTGTTGCAGTGCAGTCTTAGTGGCTGTGATTGCTGGGCATTCATAGAAGAGATGGTCCTCTGTTTCCTGAATATTTTGTCTACATAATTTGCATGGGGCTATTTGCTTGGATGTTTGTGCAGCTCTCTCTGTTGTCGGGGTCATATTATAAATTAGCCTGTATGTTATTTCTTTGGATTTTGATGTGATATGTTTGTTGTGTAAGTTAGTGAAGGTGCAGCTGTAGTCTTTCATATGATATTTGTACCCTCTATTGATTCTCAGGTGTAGTGGTGATGCTTGTTGTTGTACTAAATATTTGTATATCTGCTTGGTTGTCTGTTGTATTAAGTGTTCATTACCTTGAATTACTTGCATACATGTTCTGTAGAAGTGCGGTAGTGTGCCGTAATAGTGCGGTGTTGTTTTGTCTATTTTCTTAATTCTGTGTAATCTAATTGCAATATTGTATAATGCTAGCGAGTGTTGATCTGGATGATTGATGATGCGTCCTATGTGGTTGATTCTTAATGCTTGTATTTTTGTGTTAAGGTCCTGTAGTGCTACTCCCCACCCCCACCCCACCCCTCTAGTCTTCTCTTGTATTAACGTCTTGTGCTTTATATTGTGGATTGTGTTTTTGAAGATGAATTGTCTGATGTGTTTGTTTATGTCTGTGATTGTTTGTTTTGGGGGGTCTAACACTGTGGCTAAATATAGTATTTTAGGAAAGATGAAAGTGTTTACAATAGTGCTTCGTACAAAAATTGTTGATGTCTTGTATTTGAACCTATGTAGTATGTCTATAATTTGTTTTGTCAGAGATTGCCATGTTTCTGTGTGTGTTTTTCTGGGATTGGATGGAAAAGTGATCCCATAAATCTTCATGTTATCTGTAACTGTTAGATCCGCGGGGAAATCTGCTTTATTCTTCCACTTCCCCAGACCCATTATTTTAGACTTCTGTATGTTTATTTTGGCCCCACTTCCTTCACCAAACTGTCTGAAGGTGTGAAGTATGTTCGTTATGGAAGTGTTGGTTGTAGGAAAGAAAGTGGTGTCATCTGCATAAGCAATTAATTTCCGCTCTCCAGACCCTTGTATAAATGTACCTTTAATGTTAGTGTCCTGTCTAATTGCTTCTAAGAGTGGTTCTAGTGTGAGTACATATAGGACTGGTGATAGTGGACACCCTTGTCTGACAGATATATTGATTTTGAAACTGCCAGTGAGTGAATGATTCACCAGTACCTTATTTTCAGGATTTTTATACAATATTTCTATCCACTGTCTATAGTACTGTCCTATGTTACAGTGTGCTAGTGTTTTGTGTAAGTATGAGTGTGAGATTCTGTCAAAGGCCTTCTCCTGGTCTAAAGATAAAAGAGAGGATTGACAGTGTTTCTGGTGGGTGTATGTAATGAAATCCCTAATGAAGTGTGTATGTTGGTGTGTTGAATACTGCACTGTTGGTCTGGGTGAATGAGTGATGGCATGAAGTTTTTAATTTTGTTTGCAAGTGATTTTGCTAGAATTTTGTAGTCTGTGTTTAATAAAGAGATGGGTCTATAGTTTTTCAGCTGTGTTTTGTCTGTGTTGTCTTTAGGTATTAGTGTTATATATGACATGTTGCAGGTGTTTGGGAGTTCTTGTTTGTTAAAAGCTTCTTGGTAGACTTTTAGAAGGAAATTGCCTAGGATAGGAAAGAAGTGTTGGTAGAATTCTACTGTGAGTCCATCTGGTCCTGGTGTTTTGTCTTTTTGCATTTGATTGAGTGCATGTGTTATGTCTGTTAATGTAAGTTCTGTGTCTAGTGTGTCTTTGTCTGTGTCTGACAATTTCTTTGAGTATTGTAGGAACCTATTTTGTGTTTGTGTGTTGGCGGGTTCTGCTGTATATAGGTCAGTGTAGTACTGTTGGAATGTTTCTAGTATATGTACTGTCTCTGTTTGTGTGTTTCCTTGCATGTCTGTTATTGCTCCTATTTGTCTGTTGCGTTGAATGTTTTGCTCTAATGCAAGGTGCTGTCTATTGGGACTTTCTTCTGATATGTTAGTAAGTTTAGTTCGAAGGAGTGCACCACGGAATGTGTGTTGCTGGTATTGTTCTAATTGTGATTCTAGTGTGTTTAGGTGTGGTGCATTCCTGTCAGTCTGTTTTGTGAGTTGTATTGCTGTCTGTATGATATGTTCTTGTTGTAGTCTGTCTTTATGTATGATGGATGCTAACTGTTGTGTTCTATACCGTATTGTATTCTTTAGTAAATCCCACATTTGTGTTATGTTGTCCGTGGGTGTACTATTAGTGTATGTTAAAATAAGTTGTGTCACATGTTGTAAATAACCTGTATAATTTGGAGTAAGGAGTTATTGAACTTCCAATGTGGTGTTCTTTTTGATGGCCTTGTGTTTGTAGTGTCTGTAGTGATATGTGTTAGTACTGCTTTGTGATCTGTGTATTGTAATGTCTCTTGTAGATGTTTTGTGTGTATTATTTGGTGTGTTGAAGGTGTGTAAATAAGGGACTTGAGTTTTTTTTAAAACGTTTATTTCATACAAAGCATTGTATATTTACAAGGTACAATGCGTGTTTCTTTGTTTGTGTATATTACAGAGCGTTGCCGTTTGTTAGTGTTATGTCACATGCGTTAATGAAACAAAAACATACATATACAGTTATGATAATGACGTACGCTTTCAGTCATCCCATTATAACGTGATTGATGGTAATGGTGATGATAATGGTGATGATAATGGTGATGATAATGATGACGGAGACAACAACGACTATGATGTGGTGATGATTCCTTCCCCTCGTTCATTCTAAACCCATCATTCTCACACGCTTATAAACCTTCAACACACCACGCGTTCTCTTCCACAGCCACAATATATACATTAAATGAAATGTTGGTGTCAAGGTCGAAACGGCAAAAGCAGTCCCACTCTCTACACTGCAGGCAGCCTCATACAAGCTTAGTTTCCTGTAAGTGAATTCAATATTATTGCTGAATGACAGCCCTCGACTTAATCGCAAGTGCCCAGGATTTGCTTGTGGTGGGCTGGGTTGAGACCGGGAAAGCGGTCAACAAAGAGGGAGGGAGAGAGAGGGAGCTAGGGATGGGGAGAGGAGGGGGAGGGATAAAGAGAGAGCGCATAAACAGATTGGAATTTGTTAAGTTGTCCATTGGCGAATTCAGCGTATACATAAATATCTCTATAATAAATATTTATTATGTACAAAATCAGGCTTTTACATTGCGAATACAGCGTATAGTCATTTATGTTTGGGGGCGGGGTGGGGAGAAAAGAGAGAGAGAGAGAGAGAGAGAGAGAGAGAGAGAGAGAGAGAGAGAGAGAGAGAGAGAGAGAGAGAGAGAGAGCGTAAAGAGAATGGAATTTATTAGGTTCACTAAAGAGTTTACCTGAGCTGTTCCGACCGAGGTTTGACCTCGGTCGACAAGACCACTGACTCACAAAGTCCACCGTCCCATTGTTCTGTCTGGGTTGGGCCCCGGGACTCAGTAACAAAGAGGGACATTTATTCAGTTATTTGGCGCTTTGTTCCCCAATGATTGGGCTTAGTGGTACACATGTGGAGTATAGAAATATACTGTGAGACTGTGTGTTTGAACATGTATATTATGTAGTGTGAACCTTGATGGGGGTGGCTCTTGTTTATTAATCTGCGAATAGCTGGGCGATTTTCTGTTGAAAAATCTTTGCTAGTGTGTGTGGTTGTATTGTTTGGTGATTGTGGGTGGCCGAGTTTCTACTCGACCATATTACGTTTCTATACTCCGCCAGTGCAGCAAGAAGTTTAGTATGTTTGTCTTTTGTGGCTGTGGGTATTGTATTTAGGAAAATGGCTTTATAAGCGTCAGTTTTCTTGTTTGTGGTTTTTCTATTAATTGTTGCAGTGCAGTCTTAGTGGCTGTGATTGCTGGGCATTCATAGAAGAGATGGTCCTCTGTTTCCTGAATATTTTGTCTACATAATTTGCATGGGGCTATTTGCTTGGAGGACGAAACATCAATAACATTAGATATGCAGATGATACAGTATTAATTGCAGACAATGAGCAGGACCTGCAACAATTAGTAGATGCGGTTGTTGTACACAGTGAGCAACTGGGGTTAGAATTAAATTGTAAAAAGACTCAGGTTATGGTCGTCAGTAGGAAAGAAGAAGTGCCACAATGTAATATACAAGTAAATGGAAATATTCTTCAACAAGTGAATCGGTACAATTATCTTGGAACAGTTATAACATCTGATGGGAGATGCCTTGAAGAGATTAGAACAAGAATCGCCATGGCGAAAGTAGCCTTTAGCAAGATGAAAAACATTCTGACCAATAAGAAGATGTCAATTGAAACGAGAAAAAGAGTGTTGAGGGGATACATAGAGCCTGTTCTTTTGTATGGATGTGAAACTTGGACAATGAGCAGTCAAGCTGAAAAGCATCTGATGGCTGCAGAAATGTGGTTTCTGAGGAAAATGCAAAGAATACCATGGACAGACAGAAAAACCAATGACCAAGTACTACAGGAGACAAATGAACATCGTAAACTGATTAGAGAAATTAGACGTAGACAGTCAAAATTTTTTGGACATGTTATGAGAAGAAATGGATTGGAGAACTTAGTGACAACTGGCAAGATCGAGGGGAACAGACCAAGAGGAAGACCGAGAGGAAAATACATGGATGGCTTGGCCACGTGGCATGGGCGAGACAGGAACACTGAGCTGATCCACGACACTGGTGATCGAGTGAAATTGCGAGTCATGACCGCCCACGCTTTCCGGCATGGCACGTGATTGATTGATTGATTTGCTTGGATGTTTGTGCAGCTCTCTCTGTTGTCGGGGTCATATTATAAATTAGCCTGTATGTTATTTCTTTGGATTTTGATGTGATATGTTTGTTGTGTAAGTTAGTGAAGGTGCAGCTGTAGTCTTTCATGTGATATTTGTATCCTCTTTTGATTCTCATACACAGGGGGGCGCTGGATTTACTAAATATTTGTATAAAGATTTATACGTTGTGAAGTGAAACCAGAGTAACAAATTTAATTGCCAAATGGCAAATATCCCTGAAGGTCGTGCAGGTGTTTTATACTGTTATTACATTGCATTATACTGAATCTAAAATATACGTAATAAAGAAACAAAACGCTTCACACTTATAAACTTTATATTAGAACTACCATGATAGCCTTCAAGTATCAGATTCCAGTATGAGTTATTCAACAGCGTAATATTAAATGAAATCTTCCGAAGCAAATTCTGAGGAGTCATTGCCCTTATTAACAGTAAAGTAAATATTATGCCCCTTATCTTTTACGGACTCTATCCTCTCTCTCTCTCTCTCTCTCTCTCTCTCTCTCTCTCTCTCTCTCTCTCTCTCTCTCTCTCTCTCTCTCTCTCTCTCTCTCTCTCTGTGTCTCCCCAGAGACCAGGGGAAATTTATTACTAGAAGTCCTCGTGAAAAAATCCCGGTCATCACCGGGGCTTGAACCCGGAACCTCCAGTACTCGAGGCGGCCACCATACCTTGGCACCACGCAGCCCCCGTCTGGGGGAAAATCTTGGGGAAAATAAGAGAATGCAATGCTATATGTATTAGTTTCTCTCCCTTTAGTTTTCCGACCATTTTCTCCCTCTTTCTCTCTCTCTCTCTTTACTTCTTCGTAAACAGAATTATGTATTTAGTGTGAATAGTGTATGTTCAACATGTTGTCGTTTATTTGTAAATGTTCCCTGTGTGCTATGGAACATTGTCATATGTAGTTTTTTGGGTGACATGTGAAATTTAATTTCTTACAAACTCGTGAAAATGGCTGGTAGTGGTATTAATATTAATATATTATTTACTTACATACAAGATGGTGACGCCGACACCTCACGTTCGACGGCATAATATATGATAATAGCGCTTACATTTTAAACCATTCGGAACATTTATTCCAATCTACTCTACGGTGTAGGGCCTGAAAAATAGTCTTTAGACTCATTATATTGCTCCTCTCCACGGAAATCTTTAGTAAAAAAAATTTTTTAAACATTTATTTCATACAAAGCAATGTACAAGGTGTAATGTGTGTTTCTTTGTTTGTGTATATTACAGAGCGATGCCGTTTGTTAGTGTTATGTGTCACATGCGTTAATCAAAACAAATACATGCATATACAGTTATGATAATATGACATTTATGGCATAGTGCATGTAAACACACATCCCTCGTTTCATATCCATCTCCACAAGTGGAATGCATGTTACACCTGTCCATATCTCTCTCTCTCTCTCTCTCTCTCTCTCTCTCTCTCTCTCTCTCTCTCTCTCTCTCTCTCTCTCACACACACACACACACACACACACACACACACACACACATTTTGTCTTGATCTTTCTCTTGCTTTCTGTAGATAATAGTACATCGATTTCTGTGATCTTGGGTAATAACCTTTACATTTTCATTCTATTTAAATTGTGTGTGTGTGTGGGGGGGGGGGGGGGGTTTCCATGTGCATATATTAATATAAATACCTGTATATCAACACAAATCAATAATTATATTTACATAAATACCTACACGAATTACCCATACTTGGCTACCCATATACAAATACCATACATGTTGGCCTTTGGTATTCTACAACTATGTTTATATTCGTGCTGGGAAATCGTGTTGAATTTAGGCAAAGGGCAAACCGCTGAACGCAAAAATGCCTAGTGACCACCAGCCACTAGACACATCAGGCCGGTGGCCGGGTCTTACAAAGGACACGCAGCCAGTTTTCCACAAAGCCTTTGTTTCCCGAGGCTATATTATATATCTCTCTTTAACCTTGTTTGGGGGAGGAGAGGGGTGGGTCTGTGATTACAAATCCCCATGGGGAAGAATTTGCGGCGTGTACTATCTGCGCTCTCCAATGCTCGTTACCACCTAGTGAGAAGTGTTCCAAAGTATTTACAAAATAAGCCACACACAGGGCTCGCGTCGCGAGGCGCACACACGTTCTAAAATTTCCACAGCAGGGACTGGTCTGGGACACTCCCGTTCAAACTGCTATAGGTTTTAGATTTTATGCCTTGCAGCAGAAACCAACTATTGTCTGTCAAGACGATCGGGTGTCAGTATTATATGATAAACATCTAAGATAAACCTGTATATTCATATTCTATATTTTACATTCTACCATACAAGCATACACATATATGTGTGCATGTTCACATTCATACATAATCTGGGTATTCAAATGAGTAAATTGATTAGCTGGTTATGTCAATGTGTTTGTGAATATTTGTGTGATTTTATTTTGAAACGCATGCAGTATTATATGTCAGCTAAAGGTTTTTAAATTGTACTTTGCTGCATTTCTAAAGGACCAAGCCAGATACCTATATTCTTCCAGTGCAGTCAACAAACTCGTGTGGTTGTCTTTTGTAGTTTTAGGAATAGTGTTTTGAGGCAATGTTGAAAATGGGCATCAAAAATACCCAACGTGGGTTTAACGGGAAATACACCCCAAAAAAAAACATTAAATGTGCTGTTGAAGAGAATAAAAAGGATGAGTTAGAAAATTTTCACTATCTAAAAAGATGCATTATTTTTATGAAAACTTTGAAAATGCCTTAAAGATTATATCATTATTTATTATAACTCATATGCCTGTAAATAACTGTAGACAAAGAGTTTATAAATCTTTGAAAACAATGCAACAATCTATATATAAAATAGATAGCAATGTTATTAAAAGTTATGCCCCTTGAAATATCTTTTCTTAAGTTAAGTCCCCTCGCTATATATAAATGATAATGAAAAATGAAATATGAAATTTTAGTAAGTAAATAGCTGATTGTACACTAACAAACTATGACAATTGGCTGCACGAGAATGAAAAGAAAACATGTAGAAAATTTCATCTCAAACGGATGGACCGTTATCGAACGCATCAAATACATCCGGATACACATTGCCTTTTATATATATAGATAAGTTTATAAGTAAAATAAAATTGCAATAATTAGTTATTTATACTGTTTAATAACCTATAAATAATTCATAATTACTTATTGTGATAGGTTGCTGTAAAAAAAAAAGTGGACATAATATATATGCAGCCCCCCCCCCCCCCCCCCCCCCCCCAATAGCTTTACATTTGTGAATGTGGCCTTACGCACAAAAAGTTTTCGTCCCACCCCTGGTGTAGGGGATACACTTCCTGTTAGTAGTCGGTGCACTGGATTGATATCTCTGTGAGAGTTAGCTTTCTCTATTACCAGTGAATCTTGTCATGAGGCCAACACTATCAGACTTCCGAGGTACTTGTAATTTCCGTCACCAAGAAAAGGAAGAGAAATCAACATTCAAGCCACTCACTGCGCCGCCATCAGTAGGGAAAGTCTTAAGTGCGCTTAACCGCTCAGCTACGCCGACTTCCAATTAAAGTCATGGAAATTTCTGATAAAAAAAATAATTTACAATCTTTCTTTATTCTTTATTATTTTACCGAACGCATAGATCCAGTCGTCTCTGTATTTCTCTACTCTACGTTGAATGGTTGCGTCAGAGTGTGCAAGTAGCAATCTGTATTACATCATTGTGACCCGGTAGTGTATAGTCCCTGATACACAGACATTGTTTCAGTTCTTCCCTCTCAGTTTTCACGGGCTTGGGACCGTCACGTGCAATACTACATGGCCTGATTAACAAGATGACACGCCAACAATGGTTCTGTTGGCTTCGGTGCTTTATGTTAGATAAACTTGTTAATTATTGATTAGTAAATAATTGTTAGAAATATTAGTATAAACAGTTAAAGTGTTAGTAACTACTTTAGTACGTATTTGTAGGTTCGTGTTGATATTTCTTCATTCACTAGCTGACCCGGCCCGGCTTCGCCCAGGCCCTGGCGGGGATCTATCTATCTATCTGTCTATCTATCTATATATCTATCTATCTAATCTATCTATCTATCTATCTATCTATCTATCTATCTATCTGTCTGTCTGTCTGTCTGCTTGTCTGTCTGTCTATCTGTCCGACCCTTGCCCGATTCGCCCAGGTCCTGGTGGGGAGCATCTCATGTAATTCATATAAGTAGTCACATAAGCTCCCGTTTCCGTTCCCGACTGTCTGTTTGTCTCTCTGTCTCTCTGTCTCTCTGACCCGGCCCGGCTTCACCCAGTCCCTGGTGGGGAGCATCTCATTTAATTCATATAAGTAGTCATATAAGCTCCCGTTCCCGACTATCTGTCTGTCTGTCTGTCTGTCTGACCCGGCCCAGCTTCTGGTGGGGAGCATCTCATTTAATTCATATAAGTAGTCATATAAGCTCCCGTTCCCGACTGACTGTCTGTCTGTCTGACCCGGCCCGGCTTCACCCAGTCCCTGGTGGGTGTCATGATTTCACTGTGTATCAACCTGATAATAACAATACAGACGATCATAATTATGGCCTGTGTGCAAAGCTACATTTGTTTTTTTTAACCGGGACAGAAAAACAATAAAGTCGGACTGCACAGCTGCAGTTGTTTACCAGTTAGATCAAAGACAGTCTATGTTGGCAGCTACAACTTGTTGGGAGCGGTCGGGAGACCTTGAGAAGTTTCTGACATCAAAAGGAATTGGCGGCTTGTTGTTGAGACAATGCAGCAACGCGGGCTTGTTTGGGTGTCAAACCAAGAAAGGACCACTCGTACATTTGATTAAGTCTTGGATAGACAGAAGATATGTCGGGGAATTGTGGACACGTGGTTTTAACACGCTGGCTTGTTGAAGCTGTCAGGACAGGAGAAGTTAACTCCTGCATTAAGATTTTGAACTAGGTTAGGGCCCTTGAGCGACAACCGCGGAACATCAAAGATTTCTCGGGAACACTCCTGGCGCTGTGAATAAACAAGACTGGGATAAATTAGTGTGGCCAAGGATTGTGACTAAGATTGACGTGTTTGTGTGTGTGCTGCAGTTAGGAATTCGGAGAACATCTATTGTGTTAGATTTAAGTAACATTAGATAACATATGCCTTAATGGCAAGTTATAGATGTCATCCAGGATTGATGCAGTTGTGCTTAAGGTTCCTTTAGGTCACTCAAGTCACTGAGAATGGAGACCTTGGTGCAGGCAGTTGGTCAACATCTTTTGCACTTAGCCCATGATAAAAAGGGTTTACGGAAACAAGTATAAGAGGGATTATCAAACGTCACACATTAACAGAATACAAGAAATTGTTTTCTCCACACCATTTTGGAGGAAGACCAATCGTCAAATTAATGTTTCAAACATCACTTGGGAACAGAATAGTAGAAAGTGAATTTCTTTTACACCACCTGGGAAAAGACCAGTGGGCAGTATGTTTTACACGACAGGTGAACAAACAAAGAGATACAGTTATTCCCCAACACATGGGAATAAATCAGTATAAACAGATTAGGAAGTTAGTATAACAATGGTCTTGTGAACAGTAGACACTTGAAACAGGAAGTACATTTATTTCAAAGAACAGTATATTCTTGTGCTTAAGACAAGGGTGTTATAAGTATAAGAACAAATTAGACATATATTAACTGTGTGATCCAGACAGGATTTAGGGTCGGACTGTGACTAGTTCTTTTGAGTGATCAAACAGCCACCGGTGGAAATCTACATCTAGCAGGATGGACACATACCTGGGTGAGGTCTTCGTGGACTGAATGAGGATATGGTGTGATCCTTTCTGTGATGATAGGGCTGGGCTCTTCAGCTACCTGGTCTATGTCCGCACCCAATAGAAATATTCGACACACATTCTACCCTTTACACACACACACACCTCTCACACCTATACTCTTGGTTTAATAAATTCTTTTGTATTTATTTGTTAAAGCTTGAGTTGTGGAATATGTTATGTTGGGGAAAAGTGAGAGGGGGCAGGATAGAAGGGTGAGTGAGAGTAAGAAAGAGGTGTTTGCAGACCGACGGAGTTTTTGTGGACGGAGTCTAGTGGTTTCTCTAGGACAATAATATTGGGGTAATAAAAATGTAGTGTTGATTCCCCCCACTCCAGGGACAACACGAAAGTAAGTAAGGAAGACATACGACATTTATTGGGGGCTCGTAAACGTGATCTTTGGACAGCGGGATCTCTTGTAAGCGGGATCTCTTGTAAGCGGGATCCTTTGACAGTGGGATCTCTTGACAACGGGGTCTTTTGACACGGGATCTTTACTAAGAGGACGGTGATATTGTTGGAGAGAGAATCCAGCTAGAGTGAATGTGGATAGGGGTTAGGATACATATCTTACCTGTTCACACCTCACACGTCTGCATAGGTCTGTGGTCCTGATTCTTCTCTTGTCACTGAGTGATTGTGTTGTGTGTGGTCTTAATTATTAGATTAACAGGATTGTTCATTATATATATATTCCTCTTGGAGATAATCTGCACCCTATCTGCTGACTTACCTGTCTGAAAAATGGCCACTCCTAAATTAACTGGGGCAGAACTAAGGGCAAAGGGGGAAGGAATGGGTTTGTCTGGTTCAGCTTTAACGGATTACATACAGGAAGTGGAGAGAGAGTATCGTCAAGCAGAAAGAGACGATCGGAAGGCCGAATTGGAATTGAGGAAGATGGAGTTAGAAACTAAGAGGATAGAAGCTGAGCAAGCCACTAGAAGGATGGAACTTGAAGCTGAGCAAGCAGCTAGGAAACTGGAAGCTGAGCAAGCAGCTAGGAAACTGGAAGCTGAACAAGAAGCTCAGAAAAGGGAGCACGAGTACAGGATGCGGGAACTCGAGCTCAAGAGTCAATCTAATGGGGAAACTGAGGGAGCAGTTGGAGGTTCCTCAGTCCCAGGCTCAACACCAGTAGGTGGACAGGGGTACCATGCTATGAAGTTTCCTTTGGCGGTCTACGAGGAGGACAAAGAGAAGATTGACCAATACCTTCAACGCTTCGAGGCTATGTCAGTTGCTATGGGTCTGGAGCGTAACAAATGGAATCTTAAGCTATCCCAGGGATTACGCGGGACGGGATACGAGGTTTATACTCGCCTGCCACCAGGACATGAGAACAATTATGATGAGTTAAAGACGGCTCTGCTGAAACGATTCGAGGTTACGTCACATACCTACCGGAAAAAATTTCGAGCAGCGAAACGAGAACCGGGGGAGTTGTTTGCCGCCTACAGTTTGCGTCTTAAATCTTATCTCCATAAGTGGATGGATTTGGCTGGGTTCGCACATGACTATGAGAGTCTGGAAGAACTCATGGTGGTCGACCAGCTGAAGAAGCAAATGTCAAAACCTCTCAGGACATTCCTGGGAGAACAAGGAGCGGAACGTATTGACCTCGTGACAAAATTAGCAGAACGGTTCGTAGAGGTACATGGGGAGGCCGGGGAAAACCTTCCCACCAACACCAAAAGTCAGGAGAAACATGACAAGAAGAAAGCCAAAAGCTCTGGAACAAAAAAGGGGGAACCTTATGTGCAAAAATCAGAGGATAGTTCAGAGAAGACGAAGGAGGGAAGCAAGAGCTCTTCGAGCTCTACACCAAAACGACCGTGGTCGGAGAAGTGGTGTTCAATTTGTAAGTCACCCACTCACAATACGAGGGACTGCAAATCGAAGGCTAAGAGCCCTCACTTCGCAGCATGTCAAGTGACTTCCAAGGAGGTTGTCACGGAGAATGCCAAGGTCAGCAAGATAGCTCACCATCAGGAGAGCTCACTCAAGTCCGGCACAAGAAAATCTAGGACAGAGAAATGGTGCAACCAATGCAAGTCAAACACGCACAATGCTATTGACTGCAAGAGAAAGTCAGGAGAATCTAAATTCATCGTGTGCCCCGGGAGACCTAAGGTGGAGCCCACTGAACAGGTCGAGGCCGACGAAGAAACTCCAGACCAGGAAAAACCACCTGTAGTGGAATTGGTAGAGGTTAACGGTCGTCAAGTGGAGTGTTTGTACGACACAGGACTGGACGGGGAGGCCGTGATTTCTGCGGATCTGGTACACCCAGAACAATTCACAGGTGAGACCATGGAAATACAGCCTGCACAGAAGAGTGCTGTGGCCATGAAGTTTGCCCATTGCTAACGTGGAGATTCGGTCAAGATATGTCACCGGCACAATCAAGGCTGCTGTATTGACCGATCCCATTTTCCCAGTAATCCTAGGTTGCCGGTATGTCTTTCTGGGAATGCCCAGGGAGCCAATCCATATGGGAGCAATACAGACTCGCTCTCAGACGAGAACGGAAGAGGCAGACGCAATTGTGACTAACCCAATGCCGGGGGAGCTACGAACTGCCCAGAGTGAGGATGATACTTTACGTCCTTGCTACACAAAGCTGCAGAAAAGTGCTGATCCACCAGGACGGGGGCAGTACTACATGAAGAATAGGATACTCTACAGGAGAGCAGGAAGGGGAGACAACCTATACGGTCAGTTGGTCGTCCCAAAAGCTCACCGGTCCCAGATTCTTCATATGGGGCATACCATCTCCTTTAGTGGACATATGGGTATTGCCGCCACCATGCAGCGGATTTCCTGCCACTACTATTGGCCGGGAATGACAGAGGATGTGCGTCGGTATGTGAAGTCATGCCCTGAGTGCCAGAGGGTGGCACCGAAACACTGGACAGCACCGGTGGTCCTGGGTGAGATGCCCATCATGAACTCTCCTTTCGAGCGGGTAGCCATCGATATCGTGGGTCCACTTCCTAGGACTAGGAAGAGGAACATGTATATACTCACAATGGTGGATTGCTGTACAATGTGGGGTGAAGCCATACCGTTGACCACGATTGACTCGAAACGAGTGGCGGATGCACTGATGGAGGCCTTTGCAAGATTAGGCTTCCCAGATCAAATTCTGACGGACAATGGGTCCCAGTTTTGTGGAAAACTCATGGAGGAGGTATTTAGAGTGTTTCACTCTAACCACATACATACCAGCCCTTACCATCCTCAAGCCAATGGACAAGTAGAGCGTTTCAACGGCACGTTGATGACAATGCTCAGGAAACTAGCGCAGGAAAAACCTGATAGGTGGGATGAATATATCCCTGCAGCACTCTTTGCCTATCGGGAAGTTCCTCATGGCTCAACAGGACTACCACCCGCTACGTTGCTGTTTGGTCGTCCAATCAAAGGACCGTTGGAAGCCATGTTGAGGAGTTGGACTGAAGAGGGGACGTCAGAAGAAGTAATCTCATCCTATCAATACGTGGAGGAACTGAAAGAAAAACTCCAAAAAGGATGGACTCTGACAAATCAAAACTTGAAAAAGGCCAGGAAAAGACATGCGGCTTACTACAACCGTAGGTCCAAAGACAGATCTCTAGAGGTGGGAGACAAAGTTTTGTTGCTACTCCCAACGGGAAACAACAAACTGGAGATAGGTTGGCAAGGACCATTTCCCGTGGAAAGGGTAATATCCAGAACCAACTATCAGATCCGGATCCGGGGAAAGTCGAAGATTTTCCATATCAATCTCTTGCGGAAATACGAAGAGAGACCCGGAGAAAAAGCAGCTCACCTCATGGCAATGGCAGTTGCAGTGGAGACAGAAGTGGGAACCAGCGAGGGCAGGGAATATCCCCTGGTACACCAGGAAACCTACAAGGATGTGCAGGTGAACCCTGATCTGACCTCCCAGGAGAGGGAGAAGATAACCCAGGTTCTCAGGTCTCATAAGGAGATACTGACTGATAAACCAGGACGAACGAGGTTGGTGGAGTTCGAGATGACGTTGACCACACAGGAGCCTGTTCGCCAAAAGGTTTACCCAGTGCCCTTCTCTAAAGAAAAGGCCCTGGAGGAGGAAATACAAAAACTGCTGGAGGATGACGTGATTGCACCATCCACATCCCCATACAATGCGGGGGTAGTTTTGTTACGGAAACCAAGTGGAGAACACCGGTTGTGTATAGACTACCGACTTCTGAACAGTCATACACAATTTCAGGTGGAACCTTTGCCGAATCCAACGCAGTTATTCGCTAGGCTCCATAAGGCTCGGTACTTTTCAAAGGTGGATCTGAGTCGGGGGTACTATCAATTACCAGTCAAACCGGAGATTCGACCACTGCTGGCCTTCAGTACACCCAGTGGACACTACGAATTCAAGGTCATGCCCTTTGGTCTCAGCAACGCACCTAGTGTGTTTACACGTATGATGAGGACTTTACTAGATCCTTTACAGGATCCGGCCATCATCTCCTTCATGGATGATATTCTGATTTCCAGTGGCAGCTTGGATGACCATTTGCAATCCTTGGAGAGAGTGTTTAATAGACTCAAGGAAGCAGGGCTTACCGCTCGTCCAACCAAGTGCATGATTGGTTACCAGACTCTGGAATTTCTAGGTCACACCATCACTCCAGGACACATTGTCCCAGAAGAGAAGAACCTAGAGAAAATCAGAAATGCCCCAAGGCCAAAAACGAAGAAGGACGTGCGATCTTTTCTCTCGTTGTGTGGATTCTACCAGAAATTTATCCCACATTTCACTGAACTGGGAGCTCCATTGACGGATACCTTGAAAAAGGGATTCCCGGACCAAATCATTTGGACACCAGAATGTGAGACTGCCTATAGTCAGTTAAAGGAGGCCTTGGTCAGTAAACCTGTATTACAGCTCCCGGACCTTTCCAAACCATTTGTGTTGAGAACGGATGCAAGTGGGATTGGGATTGGGGCAGCGTTGTTACAGGAAGGGAAAGACGATGCTTCGGTTTTGAAACCTGTGGCATACGCAAGCAAGAAACTACTCCAGGCTGAGAGGAATTATTCGACCGTCGAGAGAGAATGTTTGTCTCTCGTATGGGCCGTGCAAAAATTCCAGCCCTATTTGTATGGAGTTAAGTTTCGGGTCCAGTCAGATCATCAGCCCCTGATGTTCCTGGCTACTTCTCAGAAGCTCAACGCCCGTTTGATGCGGTGGTCGTTGTTACTTCAACCCTACAATTTCACAGTTGAGTATATTCCTGGGAAGGAAAATGTTGGAGCGGACTTCTTATCAAGACACCCAGCTCCTGAAGAAGAGGAATGAATCATCTGGATTGAATTCACAGTGGAGAAGAGTGAGATGGACTACTCTCTTAAGAGGGGGCCTATGTCATGATTTCACTGTGTATCAACCTGATAATAACAATACAGACGATCATAATTATGGCCTGTGTGCAAAGCTACATTTTGTTTTTTTTAACCGGGACAGAAAAACAATAAAGTCGGACTGCACAGCTGCAGTTGTTTACCAGTTAGATCAAAGACAGTCTATGTTGGCAGCTACAACTTGTTGGGAGCGGTCGGGAGACCTTGAGAAGTTTCTGACATCAAAAGGAATTGGCGGCTTGTTGTTGAGACAATGCAGCAACGCGGGCTTGTTTGGGTGTCAAACCAAGAAAGGACCACTCGTACATTTGATTAAGTCTTGGATAGACAGAAGATATGTCGGGGAATTGTGGACACGTGGTTTTAACACGCTGGCTTGTTGAAGCTGTCAGGACAGGAGAAGTTAACTCCTGCATTAAGATTTTGAACTAGGTTAGGGCCCTTGAGCGACAACCGCGGAACATCAAAGATTTCTCGGGAACACTCCTGGCGCTGTGAATAAACAAGACTGGGATAAATTAGTGTGGCCAAGGATTGTGACTAAGATTGACGTGTTTGTGTGTGTGCTGCAGTTAGGAAATTCGGAGAACATCTATTGTGTTAGATTAAGTAACATTAGATAACATATGCCTTAATGGCAAGTTATAGATGTCATCCAGGATTGATGCAGTTGTGCTTAAGGTTCCTTTAGGTCACTCAAGTCACTGAGAATGGAGACCTTGGTGCAGGCAGTTGGTCAACATCTTTTGCACTTAGCCCATGATAAAAAGGGTTTACGGAAACAAGTATAAGAGGGATTATCAAACGTCACACATTAACAGAATACAAGAAATTGTTTTCTCCACACCATTTTGGAGGAAGACCAATCGTCAAATTAATGTTTCAAACATCACTTGGGAACAGAATAGTAGAAAGTGAATTTCTTTTACACCACCTGGGAAAAGACCAGTGGGCAGTATGTTTTACACGACAGGTGAACAAACAAAGAGATACAGTTATTCCCCAACACATGGGAATAAATCAGTATAAACAGATTAGGAAGTTAGTATAACAATGGTCTTGTGAACAGTAGACACTTGAAACAGGAAGTACATTTATTTCAAAGAACAGTATATTCTTGTGCTTAAGACAAGGGTGTTATAAGTATAAGAACAAATTAGACATATATTAACTGTGTGATCCAGACAGGATTTAGGGTCGGACTGTGACTAGTTCTTTTGAGTGATCAAACAGCCACCGGTGGAAATCTACATCTAGCAGGATGGACACATACCTGGGTGAGGTCTTCGTGGACTGAATGAGGATATGGTGTGATCCTTTCTGTGATGATAGGGCTGGGCTCTTCAGCTACCTGGTCTATGTCCGCACCCAATAGAAATATTCGACACACATTCTACCCTTTACACACACACACACCTCTCACACCTATACTCTTGGTTTAATAAATTCTTTTGTATTTATTTGTTAAAGCTTGAGTTGTGGAATATGTTATGTTGGGGAAAAGTGAGAGGGGGCAGGATAGAAGGGTGAGTGAGAGTAAGAAAGAGGTGTTTGCAGACCGACGGAGTTTTGTGGACGGAGTCTAGTGGTTTCTCTAGGACAATAATATTGGGGTAATAAAAATGTAGTGTTGATTCCCCCCACTCCAGGGACAACACGAAAGTAAGTAAGGAAGACATACGACAGTGGGGAGCATCTCATTTAATTCATGTAAGTAGTCATATAAGTTCCCGTTCCCGACTGTCTGTCTGTCTGTCGACCCGGCTGTCTGTCTGTCTGTCTGTCTGCCCGTCCGTCCGTCCGTCCGTCTCTCCCTCCGTCTATCCCACCCTCTCTATCTATCGGGTCAGATCTATCTATCTATCTATCTATCTATCTATCTATCTATTTATCTATCTAGCTATCTATAGCTTTTGATTTGATTTGATTTAGCCAGGGGACTTAACCTAAGATATAGCAATGCTACTAAAAGTTATGTCCCTTTATAGAATATTTCTTATGTTAAGTCATGTAATTACAAAATGAAATTTTAGTAAGTAAGTAGATGATTGCACCCTAAGAAACTATTACAGTCGGTTGCACAGGAATGAAAAGAAGACGTGTAGAAAATTTCATCTCAATCGGATGGACCGTTCGCGAACGCAGTAAATACATCCCCAACCACACACATAGAGTCTCTTGTATATATATAGATCATTGCTTCATAGTTCAGTATAACCATCTAACGTTTGTTTGTATGTTTATGTGTATAATAAACATTGACCATTGCTGCATATTTCAGTCCAACAATCTAGAATTTGTCTGTATGTTTATGTGTAATGCATTCATCATTACTGCATGTTTCGGTCGGTACAACAATCTAGAATTTGTCTGTGTGTCTATGCTTTCTACATTCATCATTGCTGCATATTTTGGTCAAACAATCTAAAATTTGGCTGTGTGTTTATATGTTCTACATTCATCATTGCTGCATATTTTGGTCAAACAATCTAAAATTTGTCTGCAGATTTATATGCATGTACCGTCATCATACCTGCTCCGTGGTGAAGGCGTTACGGACGCAGTACGTAATTCCGCATACATGCGTTCGAAACACAGCTGCAGGCGATTTGGCAGCAGACCGCCGTGCGTTGGTTTTTACGAAAAGGTATGGGTGCCAATCGTTCAGAAAGCAATGGCAAACAGCTGAACGTAAAGTTGCCAAGAGATCACAACAGCAAAACATGCTGGTTTTGAATGCGACGTGCTGTAAAGGATGTGCGACTGACTTTCGATCGTCATCATGGCTGCCTCGTTCAGTACAACAGATTAGCATTTGTCTGTATGTATGCAGTACAACAGATTAGCATTTGTCTGTATGTATGCAGTACAACAGATTAGCATTTGTCTGTATGTATGCAGTACAACAGATTAGCATTTGTCTGTATGTATGCAGTACAACAGATTAGCATTTGTCTGTATGTATGCAGTACAACAGATTAGCATTTGTCTGTATGTATGCAGTACAACAGATTAGCATTTGTCTGTATGTATGCAGTACAACAGATTAGCATTTGTCTGTATGTATGCAGTACAACAGATTAGCATTTGTCTGTATGTATGCAGTACAACAGATTAGCATTTGTCTGTATGTATGCAGTACAACAGATTAGCATTTGTCTGTATGTATGCAGTACAACAGATTAGCATTTGTCTGTATGTATGCAGTACAACAGATTAGCATTTGTCTGTATGTATGCAGTACAACAGATTAGCATTTGTCTGTATGTATGCAGTACAACAGATTAGCATTTGTCTGTATGTATGCAGTACAACAGATTAGCATTTGTCTGTATGTATGCAGTACAACAGATTAGCATTGTCTGTATGTATGCAGTACAACAGATTAGCATTTGTCTGTATGTATGCAGTACAACAGATTAGCATTTGTCTGTATGTATGCAGTACAACAGATTAGCATTTGTCTGTATGTATGCAGTACAACAGATTAGCATTTGTCTGTATGTATGCAGTACAACAGATTAGCATTTGTCTGTATGTATGCAGTACAACAGATTAGCATTTGTCTGTATGTATGCAGTACAACAGATTAGCATTTGTCTGTATGTATGCAGTACAACAGATTGTCTGTATGTATGCAGTACAACAGATTAGCATTTGTCTGTATGTATGCAGTACAACAGATTAGCATTTGTCTGTATGTATGCAGTACAACAGATTAGCATTTGTCTGTATGTATGCAGTACAACAGATTAGCATTTGTCTGTATGTATGCAGTACAACAGATTAGCATTTGTCTGTATGTATGCAGTACAACAGATTAGCATTTGTCTGTATGTATGCAGTACAACAGATTAGCATTTGTCTGTATGTATGCAGTACAACAGATTAGCATTTGTCTGTATGTATGCAGTACAACAGATTAGCATTTGTCTGTATGTATGCAGTACAACAGATTAGCATTTGTCTGTATGTATGCAGTACAACAGATTAGCATTTGTCTGTATGTATGCAGTACAACAGATTAGCATTTGTCTGTATGTATGTGCCCATGTATATATGTCGCGGTCTTTGCTCTGTGGTTAATCTACAAACACGTACATTGTGTGTGTTAGTAAGGATTGGTGCTAATAAATGATAGCTATTCACGTTACGATGCATACAGAGTGGGGATATAACTCAGTTTAGTTGAATGGGCGAAAATCAACTTCTAGCAAAGTTAGCGGAAATTACATAAACTTAGTTTGGTGAGTTTATTCAAGTTAGAACATTAAAACAGTTTAACGGGAGGAAACATGTTTAATTTAAATTATTTTCACTTAATTCATTTTGTTACAGATACGTATTCCATTTCCTAAGATAAGTTATATAGACATATTTATCACACAACATTTTAATGACATTATAAAAATAAAAACATTTACATATGCTCAAAATAGGTTCTTGTCTCTTTGATTAACTGATTTCCAGTTGTGAAGACATGGACACTTACTGAACATGCAATAGTTTAACATCGAGATTGATTAGAATGTATAATATAAACATTTATTGTAATTATTTCTTTAGTTTTAATTTTTAAATTTGCACATTATTTACTTTCTAACTTTCTATTTTTCTTTTTCACGAAATTAACATTTTTATTATTTCATCAACTTATTTTCTTCTGAATATTATCACTAAAATGGGTTCATAATTATGTCACACACAAAACTATATAATTCTGAGATAAAGGCAGTGGATATGTTGGTTAATAATGACAACTGTGACAGCATTATGTCGAAGAACAGGGGTTAGGTTAATTAGTGGAGAATGAATCAGGGCGTGAAATATTGAAACTAGCAAAAGAAATGTACACATACAGAATCATGCTGAAGGAAAGCAAAGCGATTAATGGGTATGGTATGAATTAGTACGTTAAATATTAAAACATGCAACAGAAATGTATACTTACAGGCTGTCAATGTGGCTGCTGTAGAATCTAATGCCGTGTAAGAACTTCAGTAATGCAGCCGCTGAAAGCCTCTGGTCTGGGTCCATCTGTAGCGTAGACATCAGGCACCAACACATAGGTTCCGGAATGCCAGACATCAGCTGAGAGTCCTCCAGACACTGGTAGACTTTGTGGGATGACGGCTCTCTCTTCAACAGCATGCACCAGAGAAGCACGCCCAGAGAGTACATGTCCAGCTTAGAAGCATCCACCAATGTGCGGGACACCTTTTCTGGAGCATTGAAGCGTCGGCTGCCGCCCATGCCTTTCGTAGGAATCATGATGCCTGGAGGAAAGGACAGTGATAATCCAAAATCTCCAAGAACCACGTCGTTTCTAGCATCGAGAAATATATTGTCGGGTTTGATATCGTTATGCACTATTCTCTGCTTATCATTGAGATATCGTACAGCACAGGCCGTCTGGAGAAAGTACTTCTCACACAAGGCTAAAGGCATGGTGTCCAGTTTAGAGGTCAGGGTCCCATTCGTGCAATAGTCAGTACAGACGACCAAGTATCAGGATAAAGTTTTGCTGAAACAAGCTTGATGACATGTGGGTGAGACACTCGTTGTAAAACCTTGACCTCTTGAGAGAACAGCTTCATGTTTCTAATCCCTCCATCAGGAGTCAGCAATGAGAGGATCTTCACAGCTCGCCTGAGTGAAGGATCGGTCAGTGAAGTGGCTAGAACAACATCTCCACTCATCCCACTGCCCAGAACTGGACCACGAGACAGCTTGTGTGCGGTAAAGACCTCCTCGTGCAGATCTGCTTCCACGGAATTCACATTAGATTCTGCCATTTGTAAACACAAGCACAGTAGACACAAGTAAGAAAATAGTCCATATAAAACAATTCCAATCTAAGAATATATTCCAACTGCCACGATACACACTCTGGAAATTTCCCAATGAATTGAGACAGGAACTCACAATTCTCTCATATATATAGTGGGCTGGACAATAGAAGATTCTGTCAGCTCAGCCCGTGAGGTAATGACTGGATATATATATACAAAGGATAATCACTGGCGGCTACATCTATCCCTTGTGGTTTCTTTCGACAGCGGCCGCCATGACCTGATGTGACTTTCATGTGTATCGCGACCATGTCAATAAGGCCCGTGCCCTTACTGATATCACATCGGGACATAAAGAAAGGATTAACATTGGCGGCTAAATCTCTCACTGATGTTTGCCTTTAGGTAGCGGCCGCAGTCGCCTGATGTGACTTTAATGTTCCCGCCGCCGTGTCACTGAGGTAATCGCCTGCGCCTTTATTAATGTAACACCTGGTGGCTGCTATTGTCCGAACATGTGGCTGCTATTGTCCGAACCTGTGGCTTTGCCCAGTCGTTTTTCTCAGAAGTCTTCAAACACGAATGACCTACATTTGATGTATTAACTGCTTTGATGGACTCGCCGCGAGTGTTCACCGTAGATGTTTGTTTAGAGGTCATCAACTCATGTCAGACAACAAGCAATATATAAATTGGAAGTAGAACTAATTTTGTATAGACATTTAAGAAAGCCGAGACAATTCCTGAAGTCAAATCCGGATAACAATAACAAATAGAAGCACCAACCTCTTGTTACAAGATTAATTAAATGCATGACAATTTTTATCCCAGTTCACTTTTTCTTTTTGGCGCTCGCTCGCTTTGAACTCAAGCGTAGTCCATACACACTATTTATAGTAGTGATGGACTGAATTTTACGTGTGGGTTAGCTTTCCTATGTACAATGTCACTCGCCATGAGGGGAACCCACTTCCAACTTCAGAGGTACTTGTAATTTATGTCCACAAGTCAAGGGCAACAGGTAAACATTTCAGTCCTGCTGTCCGGTGTAGGTGTTGAATCGCTTTCCTTGGCATCAGCACAACGGATGTTTAAGAACACGCGTTCTTACCCATTCGACCATGCTGACCTGCAGTTCACTATATTAGAACGGCGCTAATCTCCAGCACCATATCCATTGGCTTGACAATTGCTGTCAGAATTTTGAAATAAGATTAACATCGAATACAATGTTTATCCGATCTTCTCCTATAGTACAAATCATTTGGTGTTTGTTTCGATGATATCACAGATAATTGCTGATATCCTAGCGAAGCATATCTGTACATGTATATAAAAGGGTATCGCTGTAGTTTATTGAACATCTCTTAGTGTAAATCATTGTGTCCCATTGACGCAGCTCTATAAGTGTAAAATACAGTAAACTCTTGTATCTCGGTAACCAAAGTAGTTACTTGTGTCTCTGAGTGAATATCACAGTGAACTCCTATTGACACAGACCCAAATGTGAACTACAGTTAACTCTGTGTTTTCTTAGAGACGTAGCCCTTTTAGAGGACAGCATAGTTATCTGATTGTTTTTCCCCGTAACGCAGTTCTTCCGTGTAATTTGCTTTGGTGTATATCATAATTAACTCCATAGTACTATCTGTTTGTATATAACAATTAACTCTGATGTTCTGTGTCAAAATTCTCTTTGCTTTTTGCCAAACGGCAGATGTTGTCTGTATGTTTCATGTTGTTTACGTAATACTCTGGACATAACAATCTCCGTAGAAACCTGGACATCATTAAACGAACATGGGAAATAATCCAGAAGCATTGATCAACACTCGAAAATATAAGTCAAGAAGTTTGCGATGAGAGAACGCTTAAACAACATAACTATATACATTCATAATATACATCATTCGCACATGCCACTGTGGGATCAGGCATATGATAGACCTTACTAATGACGACAGTTTTTCTTTTGGAGGATAACAAGCTGGAAGTACATTGAAGTACATTGACTTTGTCAGCGAGTCATTGGCGTTGTTTGTCAACAGCAGGTTTTATTCTCGGTCTGCAGGTTTGTAGTGCCAAATGTGTCCTCTGATCTCTGTTTCTTTCTTATACTTAAAAGAGAGCAAATCAATACCTGAGTTGTTGTTTTTTTAATATTCTCTGTCTGTCGTAAAGGATTTGAAGGGATGTGTGGGATTTGTAGACACAGCAGGCAAAATTTACAATCAAACCATCATGAAGAGGAACACGTTGTATTTCCGAACAAAACTACTTTTCCTGAACAGTAAATGTGAGGATTTTTAATAAGATCTCGTTTTTCTGCGTTCATGTCCTCCATGGACGTGGTGTTTCGAATTCGTTCATTCATTCCATTTTTTTTATTTTACAGAAGACAAGGATTTCATCACCACTACGCAATTTCAACAATGTCAAAATTATTGTTGGAATGTTCCCGGTAAATATTAGCTTCACTTGTCGACCCAGGACATATTAGTTTGTGATCGACAGTAAGGACTGATCTCTGAACATCAATAGTTCTAGATACATGATAAACAACCTCATTATTTCAATAAAAGTATGCACCAAGTATCACAGACTCGTGATTTTGTAGTTATCAGTGCAACTTGCCTACTGGACTGGTGACCTCAGGTACACATCTCCTTTCATTATGAGATTTGTGAATGACCCCATGGCCCGGGTAGACACACACTTATTCAATGAGTTTTAAAAATATTGTCATCTAATACCTATAGTACATTGTGGTTGTAGGACAGGAGGGGAGGGGGGGGGGTGTCCTGAGCCCGACGATTTAAGACCGCCTGGCTAGTGCAGTCGCCGCGATCTGTGCAGGTTAGGGTTTGCTTGTTGCACCCGACAGAAAAACATACACACATTACCGAGGTTTCAAACCCAGGTCTCCTGTAGGAGAGCATAGCAATTCTAGCCACCGGCAGTCGCTCCTCCTTCAATGAGTGCTTGAGCATATTTCTGGGACACGAACATCGATGTCCGTTTGGTTTAAATGACACCTGCCTAGCACCATGTACCCAGTATTCACACGATCCATGGAAATGAAGCCTTTACATGTTCACAAACAATATATCACATCTACGATCAAATGTCATGTCAGAGCAATAACAATGTAGCCAAGAGTTTCTAACATGTCAGTCGTGCATTCCAGATTTGTTACCAGCTCATAAACCGTAAGACAATGTGGTAGAGTCCATTTAGTCTTCCACATCCACTCGAGTGGTTTTGACTTCTGACTTTGCCAGCAAAGTCCAGCGAACAGGAAAAGTGTTACCGAGGTGTACACGTATTTCAATGGCACTGGATCTCATGAACTACATATGCAGCACTCTTGTGCGTTGTCCGTCTTACACCACTAGGAAGTGAAGTTATAAAAGTGACCCTCCACCAGAAACAATCAAACGCGTTTCGTTTTGTCGTTGGCTGGCGTTAAACTAAAGTGCAGTGTATACACTTGCTATTAGTAGTCGGTACACTCGACTGATGCTGGAGTATCACCGCATGGGATTCTGAGATAAGTAGCTAAAATAAAAATTTTCAAATTTTCATTTTCTCTTCGTTGTTACAATTTTTTTTTCTTCATATATTCATTCTTCTCATCTCGTTATTATGCCTTAATGTTGTTACTTGGTGTGTGGGGGGGGGGGGGGTGTCTTCCCTCGTGATTATATGTTGTGTTCTGTGTATGTATTTGTTCGCTGAAGAACGCTAGTCACCGTAACGTCCTGTGTTTTTCGTAATTGTGATCTTTACAGCTGCATTACTTTGTATATTTTATATTTTGTACATTTCCACCGAAGTCCACTAATTTTGTTCATACTCTCCGAAAATCGGATGGTCTGTTACAGGTCTTGCACCCGCGCTGGGTTCTGGGCTTAGGGAAGGGAATTAAATCTCTTCAACACAGGGCCCGTGGTCACCTAATCCTCACTTTAAAATTTAAGGGGCGTTCATTTGAAATCCGTTAGTGCCGCACCGCGCGTAATTGCGTACGTTGAACATGATCATGTCATGTGATAAGTAATGACCAATGAATAAAAGAGCACGTGCTTATCGTCCCATGATGCATAGGTTCTGTTCCTGACCGTTGAGAAAATGGCCGGGTTGATCCAAAATCTGTCCAAAGAAGCTCAAAGAGCGGTGATTCAGTTTCTTCCATTTGAAGGATGTCGACCAGTGGACATTCATCGAAGAATGCAGCAGCGTACGGTAACAAATGTGTGCCGAAAACAACAGTGACAGACTTGGCACGAATGTTTCAGAAAGAACGTCAGTTCACGACAGATCTTCGACGGCCGGGCCAAGTGCATATTGTTGCAACAGAAGAAACCATCGCCAAAATTGATGCAGCAGTACAGATGGACCGTTGTCGAAGCATATGCTCGCTAGCGAAAGAATTTGATGTGTCAATTGGGACAATTCAAAAAGGTCGTTCGTAAGAAACTGCAATATCGGAAGGTGTGTTCACAGTGGGTAGCACGGATGTTGACCGACCACCAAAGAGAGGAACGCACAGGATGGTGTTTGAACCACTTGCTTCGTTACAGAGTGGAGGGTCATGCATTACTCTTCCGCATAGTGGCAGGCGATGAATCATGGTGTCACCACTTTGAGCTGAGTAGCAAAAGAGAGAGCAGGCAATGGAAGCATGCTGGATCACCAAAAGCCACAAAATTCAAGTTACAGGTTCCGCTGATAAGGTAATGCATTTTTCGACCATGAAGGGCTATTGTTGGCCGGCTTTGAAGAACCTGGTGTCAACATCAACTCTACCCACTACTTGCAAACACTAGACAAGCTGCAAAAAGCCATCAAGAATAAACGACCCGGCATATTTTCTCGCGGTGTGATTTTGTTGCACGATAATGCTCGTCCGCATGTTGCAAAGATTGTGCAGGAAGCATTAGCAAGGAAGAAGTGGGAAATTCTGCAACATCCAGCCTATAGTCCTGATTTGTCACCATGTGATTTTCATCTGTTCCGACCTCTAAATAAAGCTCTAAAGGGGCAACGATTGCACACAGATGCAGACGTAATGAACGCGATAAACACTTGGTTCAGTGAACAACCACAATCCTTTTTTGCGGACGTCGTTCACCGCCTACCTAAGCAATGGAATGCTTGTCTGAATGCCTACGGCGACTTCTTCTGACCAACCCATGATGCATAATTCTTTCAAAATGAATGCTTTGTTTAATCCTACCACACCTGTTAATGTTTCTTTCATGCTTTTGTAATAACGCCATTGGAACGGGTTTCTAATGAACGTCCCTAATATAAAGCAATTTGTTCATGTGAGGCGGCTCATTGTTTTCATTAAGTGCCTACCAAACAATAGACAGTGCTAACTCATCACCTCTGCAACAAAGGGATCTTGTTCATGTTTACTTTAATTTGTGTGGTTGTATTGCTGTTGTTATTATTCTTGAACTCACTGCTGTCCACTCTATAATAATATAGTCTTCTGTTTATTTTGCTTTAAAGGCTCATAGTGGATTAGAATCCCATAGCCACGCGTGCTGAGACCTTTGTAGGCCGGATCATTGCTGGGTGGATGTACGCTGATTTGTATCTATGGTATGAAGTAGTCAGTCTCACACCAACTACTGGCCCCATCATTTTATAGACTAATCAGCAATTGAGAGGTTATATGGTCAATATTCCACCAGCCGCCTTCACTTTTCATAAAACTGTAAAGTGCCTGTTTTAGTTTGGGTAAACCTGGAAAGACTTATCACGGGTTACAAGGATTCAAATACATGTTATATGACCAGTACGCAACCGTACGTATTACTGTCATTAAAGTGAAGTAGAATTATAATTTGCTGATCCGTACGCTCTCCGGATGCGTTGAGCGCGCTACCGTGATCTCTGAAGCTATCCAGAGTGCAAGGACTGAGAGGACAGATCTGCAAGTGATACAGTTGGACATGGCCAACTCTTACGTGTCAGTACCCCACCAAATGCTATAGAAGTCCCCCAGGGCGTATCAGGAGCCCGACAACATCACAATGATGCTAATGCAGAACTTCTCGGGTTTCTCTCTTCGCTTCTCGACCTCGACGTTCACGACCAGATACATTGACCTACGAGTGGGTATAACCATGGGATGTATGATTTCGCGTCATAGCCTTGCAGGTGATTCTGCATGAGGCATTCGGCGGCGCTCAAGGTCCGACTATCAGGAGATTTGCAGGATGTCACAACTGAAGGCTTTCAAGGACGTCACGACAATCCTGACACCAGAGGAGAGTTGAACACGCAGCATCCTCCTTAGACTAGATCAGTTGATCGGCTGGTGCAGGATGAGCTTCAAACCCAAGAAATCAAGAAGCCTGTCGATCATAAAGGGCAAACTGACGACAGGCGCGTTCACGGTATCGATCAGACAGTTCCACTGGGATGGAGTATACCATTCAAAAGTTTCCACCGAGCGTACAATGCCTCGTTGGCGGACAAGAATGCAGTACAACATATACACGAGACAACGGAAAGCGGTGTGTGAGCTATTGGCAAAAGCAGGCTTATCTGAAAGCTGAAGATCTGGTGTCTCCAGTTCATGCTAATCCTATGCCCCATGCTCATTTACAAAAAGAGCACCGGCATGGTAAAGGTGATAGAGAGAAAGATTAGCACAGTCACAAGAAAGACACATATCGGCCATGGAAACGCAGAGACATGGTGGTCCAGGTAATCCGCGAAGGAGAGCGACAAGAGATGCAGCAGTGGCAGTAACGCCAGTGGGTGTCATGGGATGGGACAGTTCTTGGACTTAGACCATTACGACTAAGTTTCCTTGTCAAATCGCTACGATGTTCTACCATCAGCTGCCAACCTGAATGAATAGTGTATCTAATGATCCATTATGTTCCTAATGTGAAAGGAAGCACAGTCGAATAAACAAGGCAAGACTAATGATCCATTATGTCCCTAATGTGACAGGAAGCACAGTCGAATAAACAAGGCAAGACTAATGATCCATTATGTTCCTAATGTGAAAGGAAGCACAGTCGAATAAACAAGGCAAGACTAATGATCCATTATGTCCCTAATGTGACAGGAAGCACAGTCGAATAAACAAGGCAAGTCTAATGATCCATTATGTCCTTAATGTGAAAGGAAGCACAGTCGAATAAACAAGGCAAGACTAATGATCCATTATGTTCCTAATGTGAAAGGAAGCACAGTCGAATAAACAAGGCAAGTCTAATGATCGATTATGTCCCTAATGTGACAGGAAGCACAGTCGAATAACCAGGCAAGACTAATGGATCCATTATGTCCCTAATGTGACAGGAAGCACAGTCGAATAAACAAGGCAAGTCTAATGATTCCATTATGTCCCTAATGTGACAGGAAGCACAGTCGAATAAACAAGGCAAGACTAATGATCCATTATGTCCCTAATGTGACAGGAAGCACAGTCGAATAAACAAGGCAAGACTAATGATCCATTATGTCCCTAATGTGACAGGAAGCACAGTCGAATAAACAAGGCAAGACTAATGATCCATTATGTCCCTAATGTGACAGGAAGCACAGTCGAATAAACAAGGCAAGACTAATGATCCATTATGTCCCTAATGTGACAGGAAGCACAGTCGAATAAACAAGGCAAGTCTAATGATCCATTATGTCCCTAATGTGACAGGAAGCACAGTCGAATAAACAAGGCAAGACTAATGATCCATTATGTTCCTAATGTGACAGGAAGCACAGTCGAATAAACAAGGCAAGACTAATGATCCATTATGTCCCTAATGTGAAAGGAAGCACAGTCGAATAAACAAGGCAAGACTAATGATCTTCTTCTTCGTTCATCCGGAGTTTTTTTTCGGATGTGATTGCGTTGTGCCTGTTTACAGCAAAGCTGCGTTCTTGCGCCGTTAGGCCGACACATCCGACTTCTGCGGGCATTTGTTGACCGGGTTAACCTTCCCGGATAGACTAATGATCCATTATGTTCCTAATGTGACAGGAAGCACAGTCGAATAAACAAGGCAAGTCTAATGATCCATTATGTCCCTAATGTGACAGGAAGCACAGTCGAATAAACAAGGCAAGTCTAATGATCCATTATGTCCCTAATGTGAAAGGAAGCACAGTCGAATAAACAAGGCAAGTCTAATGATCCATTATGTCCCTAATGTGACAGGAAGCACAGTCGAATAAACAAGGCAAGTCTAATGATCCATTATGTCCCTAATGTGACAGGAAGCACAGTCGAATAAACAAGGCAAGACTAATGATCCATTATGTCCCTAATGTGACAGGAAGCACAGTCGAATAAACAAGGCAAGTCTAATGATCCATTATGTTCCTAATGTGACAGGAAGCACAGTCGAATAAACAAGGCAAATTATGTTCCTAATGTGACAGGAAGCACAGTCGAATAAACAAGGCAAGACTAATGATCCATTATGTCCCTAATGTGACAGGAAGCACAGTCGAATAAACAAGGCAAGACTAATGATCCATTATGTCCCTAATGTGACAGGAAGCACAGTCGAATAAACAAGGCAAGACTAATGATCCATTATGTCCCTAATGTGACAGGAAGCACAGTCGAATAAACAAGGCAAGACTAATGATCCATTATGTTCCTAATGTGACAGGAAGCACAGTCGAATAAACAAGGCAAGATTAATGATCCATTATGTTCCTAATGTGACAGGAAGCACAGTCGAATAAACAAGGCAAGTCTAATGATCCATTATGTCCCTAATGTGAAAGGAAGCACAGTCGAATAAACAAGGCAAGTCTAATGATCCATTATGTCCCTAATGTGAAAGGAAGCACAGTCGAATAAACAAGGCAAGTCTAATGATCCATTATGTTCCTAATGTGACAGGAAGCACAGTCGAATAAACAAGGCAAGTCTAATGATCCATTATGTTCCTAATGTGACAGGAAGCACAGTCGAATAAACAAGGCAAGTCTAATGATCCATTATGTCCCTAATGTGAAAGGAAGCACAGTCGAATAAACAAGGCAAGTCTAATGATCCATTATGTTCCTAATGTGACAGGAAGCACAGTCGAATAAACAAGGCAAGACTAATGATCCATTATGTCCCTAATGTGACAGGAAGCACAGTCGAATAAACAAGGCAAGACTAATGATCCATTATGTTCCTAATGTGACAGGAAGCACAGTCGAATAAACAAGGCAAGACTAATGATCCATTATGTTCCTAATGTGACAGGAAGCACAGTCGAATAAACAAGGCAAGTCTAATGATCCATTATGTCCCCTGTGTGAAAGGTAGTAGGCGTTTGAGCATGCACTGTTTCGTGCAAGGTAATCCTTGAACAAAACCGCTTCACGTGGCACCACAATAAAGTACTCACTGAGCTGGCAGCCATACTGGATGTAGCAAGACTCCTGGCGAAAAACGGGACAACTGTCACGGCCGAGTGGCTATACTTCCTTAGAGATTGGCATAACACGGGGGGGGGGGGGGGGGGGTAGAGGTGTCTGCTCTGCAAGCTTGCTATTCGTCGTCGACAGCGCGAAAGGCTTGGAGGTGGTGGTAGACCTACGTGGCCGCCGTGGCAGATCCCCTGAAGTAATCCGGAAGTTTGAGATATTGACCACATCACCCAGCGAGTACCGATTGGTCCATACATATATGGGGCTAGCACCATATACCCACTACACCTAGAAGCGCGGGGAAAGGGTTCAAATCTCAGTGAAACATCTGGGCTACAATCTATGTTCATGGTGATATCACCCTAACCTTGGGCATACGGTGAGTTCGTCGTGTATCCAACATGATCCAACTCGTGTATATAGCGAATGTTGTGTTTAGGAAACCACCTTGATTGTCGAACGTTGTGTTTATAAAAACCGCGTGAGGCCGCCATTAAAAGGAGACTGATCCCATGGGAAAATCCCGGAGGTTATTGTATATGCTCGGTGGCCACTGATGCCACATGTGTCCATTTTGAACTTCGCTGTAATTTATGTTTATTGAATAAGAATTTATCTGTATATCTTTATTCTTTTTTTAATCAGTGTTAAGTAGTCAGTATTTATTTTATAGCTGTTCATTGTCTTTTTTATGACAAATGTATTTGTGTACAAAAGTAAAAGAATACAACGGAATGAGAGCAAAACGAGTGAGAAAATCCTAAAAGAAACAAACGAACAGGGTAAACTGATTAGACTTTAGAGAAATTGGACGTAGACAATCAAGATTTTTGGGGACACATTATAAAGAGAAATAAGCTTGAAAACTAGTGACAGCTTACACAAATGAGTGGAAAAGAGCAAGCTGAAGGCAAAGAAATAAAAATCTGAATGGCGTGGTTGCATGACGTAGTCGGGACAAGAACATCGTCCTGATCCAATCTGTGACCGAGTGAAATGGCAAATCATGACTTGCCCGCGTTTATCTGCATGTCACGTGATGACGATGACTATTGTGCCAAGCAATTTGTTCCGTCTGTATTTGTTGATACTGCCTTATAAATCACGCGGGTGTTATTTCTGCACTTCCAAAGACAGATTTCCTATTTTTCTGTGGTTAAATATACTAAATATAACAACTGGCCTACTACATCGGCGCCTGCTCCGTGGCCAAGGTGTTACGGACTCAGTTCGTGATCCGGCATACCCGCGTTTGAAACACAGCTGCACCTGAATTGGCAGCAGACCGCGTTGCCCTTTTTTACGAAATGGTACGGGTGCCTGTCGTTAAGAAAGCAATGGCAAACTACTGAACGTAAACTTACTTGCCAAGAGATCACAACAGCAAACAACATGCTAGTGTTGACTGTAGAGTCCTTTAAAGCTTATGCAACTTTTTTTAACTACACCGGCCAAGAGTTAATATTACAAGGGACAGCAGCACAAACAGAAAAGAGAGACACACAACGGCAGTGGTCTCCCCGGCCAAGTACAAACGACAGGGTCAGTCAGGCGAGGAGTTGACACCGGGCGACCAGACCAGGCTGATTCACAATGTATTTACACGGTGTTTGTACTGTCAAAATTTAAAAAAAACTGTCATTTACTGCCAATATAGTACCTTGCGGTGTATGGCAGAGGGGTCTTTGAGCCTAAGGGATTAAGGCCGCCTGGCTAGTGCAGTCGCCGCGAACTGTGCAGGTTAGAGGATTGTCTTTTTGCCCCGACAGAAAAAAATCCTACCACCTTACCGAGGGATCGAACCCGGGTCTCTCGAATGAGAGTACCGCGTACTTCTAGCCTCTTGGCCAGCCGCTCCTCAGTTTGTACTGTCTGTGTGTAGTTCCCCCGAGGTCAGGGTAAATAGGTATAGTATGCTTATGCTACATCTCAGTATTTTTTTCCCCAATGAAAGTACCCTAAGCTATACTTTACTATTTTTGTCCACACCATTCATAAGATGCAAATGTTCCACAAGTAATTAATTTAATTTAATTGTTAACGTAAGTAAGATTTTGTATGTAGTGTAACTTACTGAAGTGAGTACCCCATATCCCATATGTTTATTTATAGAGAACACTCACTGGCTGACGTGGTCTGTGTCTGGCCTGATAGCTTTTCTTATCCAGACACTTCCTGGTACCCATTTTTGTTTGTGTCAATCTTGAACCAAATACCCTCCCCGATTAGGATGCGAACTCATGACTGCCGGCAAGCGAATCTAACCGCTATGCTATGCTATCACATCGATCTACCCAACATAGTAACATTCATTCATTTCATTCAATTCATTGGCACCTTGCCGTCTTGACAGGCAATAGTTTGTGCTTTAAAAAGGCATAATAACTTTTACCTATGGCGGTAGCGAATGTGACTGATAAGGCCAATTCGTGCTGTAAATGTCCGTTCACAGTGGGTGCATGTGAACATGTGGTCATTTCCACCATCATGCACCATCTTACGTCTCACACGCTCTGTGTGTGACTTATCTGCAATAATTTTCTCCTTTGTCTTTATTCCATTTCTGATCTTTGCCCTCCATGCAACACGTTCAGCGGCGACTTGCTCCCACTGTGCATTATCAATGCCTGTATCAATCATGTCCCGCTTACACACATCTTTGTATCGTAGTAGAGGCAGACCCTGAGATCTCTTACCCATCTGTAATTCACCAAAAAAGATGTCCTTTGGTATTCTACCATCATCCATCCTCCTAACATGTCCTATCCATCTAAGTCTATGAAGACTGAGCATGGAATACACCGTCACACAACCTGATCTTTCCAATACTTCAGTATTTGTGATTTTGTCTTGCCACTTAATACCAAGTATTCTTCGCAGACACCGCATATGAAAGCTGTTTAAACGTTTCTCTTGGTGTGAGTAAGTTGTCCAGGTTTTACTGCCATAAAGAAGAGTACTAAGGACACAGGCTTGATAGACAAGGACTTTTGTTCTGGCAGTAAGCTTCCTGTTCTCCCAGACTCTTTTTCTTAACCTGTTCATTGTTGTTGCTGCCTTACCAATCTGGATGTTGATTTCCTGATCTAGGGATAATTTGCTATTTACCACTGATCCTAGATATGTAAAATGGTTTACCATCTCTAGTTCGGCGTCATCAATAAAGATTGATGGTACCCCATGTGCACCTTGTGACATAATCTGTGTCTTCTTTTTGCTAATTGTTAAACCAAATTCAGAACAAGCATTGGAGAATGCAGATAGTAGACATTGCAATTCTTCCTCGGGTCGTAACTGCAGCATCATCTGCAAAAAGCAATTCTCTGATCAGTACCCTCCTAATTTTGGTCTTGGCCTTCAATCTCTGAGCATTGTAGAGGCTGCCATCTGATCGGGAGTGAATATATATACCACCATCCTGATCAAGAAAGGCATATTTCAAAAAATTTAAAAGGGGTGAAAAGTAAAATTCCAAAGAGGGTGGGAAAAAACTAGTACACAACCACATAGTAACATATT
>JACEFZ010006171.1:0-30593 GCA_014155875.1 Cepaea nemoralis | reverse complement strand
ATCACACCTGTAAGGTTTGTCACCTGTATGTGTTCTCTTCTGTGTCTTCAGCTTGCAAGTTTCAGTGAGAGATGCACTAAATTATTCACACTTTTCAGTTTGAGTGAGTATGCATATTTATCTCTGTATGTGTTCTTTTGTGTTTCTTTAGACAACCTGTATAACTATAAAAGTTGCACCACAATCATCATATGCGTAAGGTTTCTCTCCTGTATGTTTCTTCTTGTGTATCTTCAGCTTGCCTGCTTCTAAAAAGTAGCACCACAGTCATCACACATTTAAGGTTTCTCTCCTGTATGTGTTCTCTTATGAAATTTCAGACTCTCAACTTGAGTGAGTATGCATATTTATCCATGTACGTGTTATTTTGTGTTTCTTTAGACAGTCTGTATAACTATAAAAAATGCACCACAATCATCACACATGTAAGGCTTCTCTCCTGTATGTTCTTTCTTGTGAATCTTCAGCTTTCCAACTTCTATAAAAGAAGCACCACAATCATCACACATGTAAGGTATCTCTCCTGTATGTGTTCTCTTGTGTATTTTCAGTTGATTTGTTTGATTAAAAGATGCACCACAATAATCACTTGTACGATTTCTCTCCAGTATGTTTTCTTTTGTGTATTTTTAAACAGCTACAGCAAAAGATGCACCATAATCATCACACTTTCTCTCCTGCATGTGTTCTTTTCTACATTTTCAGTTGACTTGTTTCACTAAAAGATGAGCCACAATCATCAGATTGCAAGGTCCTCTCCTGTATGTTGTCTTTTGTGTATTTGCAGATGACCTGTTTGACTAAAAGATGTGTTACAATCATCACACTTGTAAGGTTTCTCTCCTGTATGTATTCTCTTGTGTATTTTAAGTTTACCTGCTTCACTAAAACAAGCATCACAATCATAACACTTAAAAGGTTTCTCTCCTGTATGTTTCCTCATATGGAGTTTCAGACTGCCATCGTGAGCAAGACATGCACCACAATCATCACACTTGAAAGGTTTCTCTCCTGTATGTGTTCTCTTGTGTCTTTTCAGATGACTTGTTTGACTAAAAGATGAGCCACAATCATCACACTTGTAACGTTTCTCGCCTGTGTGTGTTTTCTTGTGTCTTTTCAGAATACCTGCTTCACTAAAAGAAGCACCACAATAATCACACTTGTAAGGTTTCTCTCCTGTATTTTTTATTTTGTGTATTCTCAGACTATCAGCTGAAGTAAAAGATGCACCACAATCATCACACTTATAAGGTTTCTCTCCTGTATGTTTTCTTTTGTGTATATGCAAATTACCTTTGAGACTAAAAGAAGCACCACAATCATCACACATATAAGGTTTCTCACCTGTATGTGTTCTCTTGTGGTTTTTCAGATGACTTTTTAGACTAAAAGATGAGCCACAATCATCACATTTGTAAGGTTTCTCTCCTGTATGTTTTCTTTTGTGTATTTTCAATCTATCAGATACAGCAAAAGATGCACCACAACCATCACACTTGTAAGGTTTCTCTCCTGTATGTTTTCTTGTGTGTATTCTCAGACTATCAGCTGAAGCAAAATATGCATCACAATCATCACACTTGTAAGGTTTCTCTCCTGTGTGTTTTCTTATGTGTTTAGGCAAATAAGTTTTGTGACTAAAAGAAGCACCACAATCATCACACATGTAAGGTTTCTCACCTGTATGTGTTCTCATGTGTTTTTTCAGATGACTTGTTTGACTGAAAGATAAGCCACAATCATCACACTTGTAAGGTTTCTCTCCTGTATGTGTTCTCTTGTGGTTTCTCAGATGACTTCTTTGACTAAAAGATGAGCTACAATCATCACACTTGTAAGGTTTCTCTCCTGTATGTTTTCTTTTGTGTATATGCAAATTACTTTTGAGACTAAAAGAAGCACCACAATCACCACACTTGTAAGGTTTCTCTCCTGTATGTTTTCTTGTGTGAATTCTCAGACTATCAGCTGAAACACAAGATGCACCACAATCATCACACTTGTAAGGTTTCTCTCCTGTGTGTTTTCTTATGTGTATATGCAAATTACTTTTATGACTAAAAGAAGCACCACAATCATCACACTTGTAAGGTTTCTCTCCTGTATGTCTCCTCATATGGTAAATCAGACTGCCTGGGTGAGTAAGATATGCACCACAATCATCACAATTGTAAGGTCCCTCTCCTGTATGTTGTCGTTTGTGTCTTTTCAAGCTACGAACGACAGTAAAAGATGCACCGCAATCATAACACTTGAAAGGTTTCTCTCTTGTACAAATTCTCTCTTGTCTGTTTATACAGAGGTCTACACTGATTGTTGAATCACAAACATCAGACGTGCGTGGTTTGTCTCCTGGCTTCATTCCCACAGTGTCTTGTAACTGATAATCCTCACTAGCCAAGTAATGCTTTGTGTTGACTCCAAACATGAGAGATACATTCTCCACAATGTGACAATTCACACTCTCCTGCAATGCCTCATAACTATTCTGAATCATGCTTGATTCTGTGTTACAGTGCCCAGTCATTTCATTATCACTTCTACAATCTGTCACATCTACCATTTTGCCAAACTTTTGGTGTTGCTCCTCGCACAATATATTTGAAAGTTCTGGGTTCACATGCTTAAAGTATTCTCCATTTGTGAATGGTCTTGCTTGGGGAGGGATTGGAAATTCTCTGAACAAGTTTGTGTTTCTGAAACACACACAAACAGTAAATATGGGTTAACCACTTTGCCAGGTAACAGACTACAAACATATGTGTAAATGTAATCTATCATATGAATACAGCACATGGTGTGTTCAGTTAGAGTCTAGAAAAAGGTTTAAAAAGCTAAAGTATCAACTTCATTGCACCAGTTTTATCCCACATGACTGTCTCTTTCTGCAGCGCGGCCCATTGAAAGCATCACACAAAGCCTTAGCTCCAACAATGAACTCCAGAAGCCTCAGCACTTGTGAGCCCAATGTTGAAGCCCAGAATGAAACCCACACTTTGGAGTGTTTGGCAAGCGGTGTAACCACTTTGCCATGGAGAATCCCAACAATTAGAGTCACGCCATGTTTGCATCTAATTTAACAGGTGCAGCGACCAATATCTTTACACCATTGAATGAAAATGATTCTTGTTTTGCTGATGTTCTGTCAAATTGTGTCAAGAATAGTCTTATTTTAAATATACCCCACCGGAGCAGTTCTTGAGCCCAGATCTTCATCAATTAAAAACAAAAACAACAAAATCAACAAGTCCTGAAGCAGAGACTTGCTGTGGGTAAGTGAAGTATTAGGACCCTCACATTTTGTAGAGGGCTTAGAGAAACAGGTGATCAGTCTTTTCTTCCTGCAATGAATGACAGGCACAGACACTGACTCTCATCTGACCACTCTCATGCCATTGTGGCTAACATCCTAACTATTACACCAACGTGTCTGCTTTGTCATCATTTTTACAATAACATAAAAATGTTGCCCTGAAGCAGTTTCCGGCTATGGATCTGTGATGTGATAGAACAATTACATTTTGTAGGCCTGAATGTACAGAGGAACAGGTGGCCCATCTTTCCTTCACTTTAGCAGGTGATGAGCCCAGGTCTGTGATGTGATAGATAGAGCAGTTACATTATGTAGGCCTGAATGCACAGAGGAACAGGTGGCCCATCTTTCCTTCACTTTAGCAGTGATGAGCCCAGGTCTGTGATGTGATAGAGCAGTTACATTTTGTAGGCCTGAATGTACAGAGGAACAGGTGTCCCATCTTTCCCTCACTTTAGCAGGTGATGAGCCCAGGTGTAAAAGCCACATCTGATTGTGTTCATGACATTATCAGAGCAGTTCTTTAATCATTTAGGTGCCACTTTATTCAGTTAGTTTTTCTATTGCATCTGTGCTCTTTAATGCATCATTATCATGTGCCATGGGGTTAAGTGTGGGCGATCATGTCTTGCCACCTCCCACGAAAACCAGAGTTGTGGATCAGCTCTATGTTTTTGTCTCGACAGTGCCATGTGACCAAGACATCTAAATATTTATCTCACTGCCTTCCACTTGTTCTTTTCCCCCCAATCTTGCCAGTTGTCACCTAGCTCTCTGGTTTATTTCTTCTTATTACGTGCCCAAATAATGTTGACTGTTTACGTCTAATTTCTCTAATCAGTTTAAGGATTTCATCAGTTTCTTATAGGACTTGATAATTCTTCAATATGTTGAATGCAAACAGATTAGTCTGAGCTTGTCTGCCTACTTCCATGATAAGGTACTATAATACTATATCTATAATCTACTTATATGACTTGTGCATTCATAGTGTGAGATGGAGGTCAGCATGGCTGAATGGTTAAAAGTGCTTCTTCTTAAAAATCCTGTGTGCTGGTGTCAAGGTAGTGGGTTCAACCCCTACACCAGTCATTTGGACAAAAATGTTGACTTCTGGCACTTGACTTGAGGATGTAAATTACAAGTACCGCTGAAGTTGGAGTGGGTTTGCCAGATGGTGAGGAACACAGGTAATAGAGGAAGCAAGCTAATCCATATGCAAAAATCAGTCTAGTTCACTAGAAGTAGTAGCACATGTAGGGACTATGGTTGAGTTCAAAGCGAGCAAGCACAAATAAACCAAAAACACACAAAAATAGTGAGAGATCAGAGCTGCCTATACACACTTTATTATAGAGCAACATATGGAATAGAATAAACTGTGAGAGATCAGTCCTGCCTATACAAACTTTATTATAGAGCAACATATGGAATAGAATAAACTGTGTCCTATCACAATTCTCTGAGATCAGTCCTGCCTATACAAACTTTATTATAGAGCAACATATGGAATAGAATAAACTGTGTCCTATCACAATTCTCTGAGATCAGTCCTGCCTATACAAACTTTATTATAGAACAACATATGGAATAGAATAAACTGTGTCCTATCACAATTCTCTGAGATCAGTCCTGTCCTATACAAACTTTATTATAGAGCAACATATGGAATAGAATAAACTGTGTCCTATCACAATTCTCTGAGATCAGTCCTGCCTATACAAACTTTATTATAGAGCAACATATGGAATAGAATAAACTGTGTCCTATCACAATTCTCTGAGATCAGTCCTGCCTATACAAACTTTATTATAGAGCAACATATGGAATAGAATAAACTGTGTCCTATCACAATTCTCTGAGATCAGTCCTGCCTATACAAACTTTATTATAGAGCAACATATGGAATAGAATAAACTGTGTCCTATCACAATTCTCTGAGATCAGTCCTGCCTATACAAACTTTATTATAGAGCAACATATGGAATAGAATAAACTGTGTCCTATCACAATTCTCTGAGATCAGTCCTGCCTATACAAACTTTATTATAGAGCAACATATGGAATAGAATAAACTGTGTCCTATCACAATTCTCTGAGATCAGTCCTGCCTATACAAACTTTATTATAGAGCAACATATGGAATAGAATAAACTGTGTCCTATCACAATTCTCTGAGATCAGTCCTGCCTATACAAACTTTATTATAGAGCAACATATGGAATAGAATAAACTGTGTCCTATCACAATTCTCTGAGATCAGTCCTGCCTATACAAACTTTATTATAGAGCAACATATGGAATAGAATAAACCATGTCGTATCACAATTCTCTGAGATCAGTCCTGTCTATACAAACTTTATTATAGAGCAACATATGGAATAGAATAAACTGTGTCCTATCACAATTCTCTGAGATCAGTCCTGTCTATACAAACTTTATTATAGAGCAACATATGGAATAGAATAAACTGTGTCCTATCACAATTCTCTGAGATCAGTCCTGCCTATACAAACTTTATTATAGAGCAACATATGGAATAGAATAAACTGTGTCCTATCACAATTCTCTGAGATCAGTCCTGCCTATACAAACTTTATTATAGAGCAACATATGGAATAGAATAAACTGTGTCCTATCACAATTCTCTGAGATCAGTCCTGCCTATACAAACTTTATTATAGAGCAACATATGGAATAGAATAAACTGTGTCCTATCACAATTCTCTGAGATCAGTCCTGCCTATACAAACTTTATTATAGAGCAACATATGGAATAGAATAAACCATGTCGTATCACAATTCTCTGAGATCAGTCCTGCCTATACACACTTTATTATAGAGCAACATATGGAATAGAATAAACCATGTCCTATCACAAATCTCTTCATCTTTCAGGTGCTCATATAGTGTATCATTTATTAATTATCACGGCTCTGCGTCAAAGAGGTTACAAATGAAATTCATACTCCTGCATACCACTGAGGGCAATTTGGAAAGAGACCATTGGTTTTCATACAATGGTATGAGTGCCAGTCGTTCAGAAAGCAAAGGCAAACTCTGAATGTAAACTTGCATAGGGATCACAAACAGCAAAAAATTTCCGTTTTTTTTTGGGGGGGGGGGGGGGAGGGGGGGGGGGGGGAACCCCCCTCGCTCACTATGAACTCAAGCATATTCCACACACACTACTTCTACAGGGTGTATTTTTAATGACTGCAGTTTTTGAAAATATTGCCATTTAAAATTTTGTAGTTACCCTGTGTGGAGTTATAATGCAAAATAATAGGTAAATACAAACCTTGGAACGTCAATATTTTCAAAAACTGCAGTCATTAAATATATATCCTATAGTAGTTCTGGACTGAGTTTTGCGTCTGGGTTAGGTTTACCTATTAACAGTGTCCCTCGTCATCAGGCGAACCCACTCTCACTTCAGAGGTACTTGTAATTTACATCCCCAAATCAAGGATGAGAGATCAACAATTTAGTCCAGCTGTAGGGACTGAACCCCTTAAATTGGCATGAGCACACCAGATGTTTAAGAACACGTGCTCTTATCCATTAAGCCATGCTAACCTACATTGTTGGAGTTGACTGCCAAGTCCTGTAAAGGATATGCAACTAACTAACTAATTAATTACATCTGTGCTCTCTGCTACAAGTCAAATGTTTTGTTTACAACAGATACATCATAGCTTCTCTGGCAACCCCCTGTTTTTACATCTTTCTAACCGCCTTTTCTGTCATATGGTGCTATTCTTCTACAGCTAATTTTCTTGGGCATATGTATTTAGCTCTTTCTGACAAGCCTTTGGCATATGGTTGCCAGATATCCCAGTTTTCAGAGACAGTCCAGGTTTTTAGTACATAAATCACTGTCTCACAACATGCTTTAAGGATGCTTGTTGGTCCTGATTTTCATTTCCAACAAATCCAATATTTAATCCAGTCAAATGCTTTCCTAATTTTCAGTTCCAGACACAGTAATTTTATTTTCATTGTGGTTGTGTTGTTAGTTTTCTTATTTGTTAGGTAGTGACTAGTAAAAGTCTAGTTGCAAGCTGTTAGCACTGTAACAACATGGTCACTGTCGCAAGTGAAATGAATTATGTTGCTGTGCTTTTTTTAAAACAAATTTATGTTTTAATTACAGTATTAAAAGGTTTTGAAATTCTGAAGAGAAAGTGTTCATTCCATGATTCTTTGATTCCTCTTATGCTTAAGAGAACTGTCCCAGTTTCTCAGTTACAACATCTGGCAACCCTACTCCGACAATAAGTAAAGTGCACTTTTAGATACATCAAGGTACATTGGGCTTTTGGTGCTAAGCCCATATTTGTACATACCAATCTGCAGCATGTGGCTGATGTGGTCACTAAACCCATATTTGTACAGACAATCTGCAGCATGTGGCTGATGTGGTCACTAAACCCATATTTGTACAGACCAATCTGCAGCATCTGGCTTATGTGGCAACTAAACCATATTTGTACAGACCAATCTGTAGCATGTGGTCACTAAACCCATATTTGTACAGACCAATCTGCAGCATGTGGCTGATGTGGTCACTAAACCCATATTTGTACAGACAATCTGCAGCATGTGGCTGATGTGGTCACTAAACCCATATTTGTACAGACAATCTGCAGCATGAGGCTGATGTGGTCAACTAAACCATATTTGTACAGACAATCTGCAGCATGTGGCTGATGTGGTCACTAAACCCATATTTGTACAGACAATCTGCAGCATGTGGCTGATGTGGTCACTAAACCCATATTTGTACAGACAATCTGCAGCATGTGGCTGATGTGTTCACTTAAACCCATATTTGTACAGACAATCTGCAGCATGTGGCTGATGTGGTCACTATCATGCCAGCTGCCTTTACCTCCCAATACTTCTCCTGGCACCAATGTTAGGCTGGGAACCTGGACACATTGAAAAAGGATGTCATGAAGAATGCATAGAACAATTTGAACAAACTTCTTTTCTACTTTATCTGACTTACCTATATCTTGACCTGGTTATTCCACATCTACTACAGGTAGCTCTATCTTGATAGTCACTTGTAGTTTACTATCTACCATGTCAAAGACTTGATCCTCAGTGGCCACCTCTTTAGCAGAACTGTTAACATGGTCAGTCTGAAAGAATCAGGGAGTAAGAAATATGAGAAAACATAAACCCCAAAATAAGGAAAGGATGGTAGACTCCTAAACTCTAAAAGTCTGAAGAGTTTGAGAAATGCCACCATGGACTTTTAACTTGCCTAAAAGAACATCCCAACTGCACCTCAGCACGGTAGAGAATGGGAAACACACCAACCTGCAGCAAACAAAGTTCTGGAGTCTGAGTATCTAACAAGATAAGTGGACACAGCTGAAGTGTAACTTGCTGCAAGCATGAGCTCAACCAAGAATCATATTTGCCAGACTTGATAATGCATTCAACACAACTCACGGTAGCAGCGGACATATAATTTATTCCTGAGAACACACATCCAAACAACCTCCAAAGCCACTCACTTTTACTTATGTTCTTGGAGTTCTCATACTCTGGACCAAATGCTTGGTGATCCTGTAAATCCTATGTGTACAGTCTAACACGTGGTATGCTTTTGACACACCACAATTTCAATCTCTCTCTCTGTTGCAGCCTAGTGTTTAACCAAATGCTGGTATACAATCGCCGTCATTTGTATGTGAAAACATAAGTCAGTTTTGAGGAACCACTGCTGACAATCAGAGTGCATGTAAATATATTCCTTGTGTGTCTGCTTGTGTCTAACGTGTAATCTCTTTAACTTGTGTGATTTCTATCACATCTATAACTTGTCGCTGAAAACTATGTATTATTGCCAAGCTGCCCCAAGCTAGAATGACACGTAATTTCTTTTCACTTCGGAGCAACCACTTTTGACGGCAGTGTTTCTCGTGCAATCCCAAGATTTCCGCTATAGTTAACTTTTTCTGGACTACGACAGTGCTCACTGACCCTGACACCCTAAAAGGTTGCTAAAGGCTGAGGACATTGTTCACAGCAATGAACACATGGAAAGCAAGGGTAAGCTACCACGGTATAATCAATATTCCCCTGAGCCTGTTACCAAATCAATCACACCACAAAAAAGATTATTTTATTTTAATAATGGAGGCCAGCATGGCCGAATACATGAAAATGCTCATTCTTAAACATCTGGTGTGCTGATGCCAAGGTAGCGGGCACAACTCCTACACCGATTAGTTGGACTAAAATGTAGACTTCTCACCCTTGACTTAGGGACATAAATTACAAGTACCTCTGAAGATGCAGTGGGTTTGTCTGATTGGCAATGGACACTGGTAACAGAGAAAGCTAATCCTCATGTATAAATCAGTCCAGTGCACTGTAAGTATGATGGACTACATTTAGGTTCAAAGCGAGCAAGCGCAAATAAAGACAAATATAACACTGAGATAAAGTTAGCAGTTGCTTGTTTTGTTTGTTCACCTGCTCTGACCTCAATCATACTCCAAACACGTGCTACTACTTCTAGTGCACTGGAGCTACTTGTAATTGACGCTCTAAAGTCAAGGACGAGAAGTCAGCATCGTACTACAAAGGTCCAGCTATATGATGTTGATAAAAGCTACCCTTTCATTATTCTTTATTTCGTACATTGCTACCTAAATAAGTATATGATTCCACTAATTGAAGTGAGGTTTCACCAAGGGAGATTAGGTTATCATTTGTGTCATGTGCCATTTGGAGAAGATGATGGCAATTTCTCAGTTAACAAGTACATGGGAGTTTGATTGGGAGAGATGAAAATAAGCTCATGAGCTGTGGATTGAATTAAATTGAATTGAACTTTATTTTAAAAGGGTTACAAATTGGGCACGTAGGCCCGTCTTACATTCGGCCCTTCAATTCACTCATCTTTCATTCATCAACAGTGCATGATACATTCACATAGGGAAAAAAAAACATTGTGAAATTAATGTTGTAAGCATAAATAATGCATATTATCATGTTTTGTACCACATCATCCTCCCACACACACATCCCGCACCAACCCACACACTCATCCCGCACCAACCCACACACACATCACCCACCCATACCCACACATATCCCCCCACCAACCCAGACATCTCGCACCCACCCACACACATTTCCCCACCCACTCACACATACCCCAACCCACTATCCAACACACATATGCTCCACCAACCCACCCCAACCACACACATATACCCCTCCCACACACACATCCCACACCAACCCACACACCCATCCCTAACCCACTCACACATCATCCACCCATACCCACACATCTTTCCATCCACACACACATTTCCCCACCCATCCACACATTTCACATCCACCCACACACCCCACCAACCACACATACATCCCCCACCCCCACACACATATTCCCCCACTGATACACACACACACCCCCACACCCCCTACACATGCCCCAACACACCCACCCACACATCCCTCATCTACCAACACCCACACATCCCCCACCCACCAACACCCACACATACCACTATCCACCAACACACACACACTACCCAAACACACATCCCTTTTCCACACATATTCCCCACCCACACACCCCATACACACATACCTCCACCCACCCACTGATCTCAGCACCCATCCACACATCCCCCACCAACCCACACATCTCCTCACCCACCCACTGATACATCCTCCACCACACACACATCCCCCACCCACTCACATCTCCCCATACACACATATCCCCGCACACACATATCCCACACACTTCTCCCATACCCCCACACACATCTCCCACCCACAATCCACTCCCCTTTCACACATTCCACCACTCACACACACATCCCGATCCACACACATCCCCCACCCACACTCACCTTCCCCATTCATATACACATCAGACACACCCATCCCCCAACCCATCCTCACACTCCCTACACACATCCCCACACCCCCTACACACATCCCCACACATCCATCCACATATCCCCACCCACACATCCACACACCCCACCCACTAATACCCACCCACTCACACACACATCCCTCACCCACACACACATCTCCCAACGACCCACGATGGTGAAGCTGTTCATAGCAAGATAATTGTGAGAAGGGAATTGTGAGCATAGTTTAAAAATGCACACTTGGTAAACATGTTACTACTAGTGGTTAAGTCGGCGAGCAGGAAAAAGACCATTCATTAAGAACTTGGTTGGCTGAATAGAACAGACTGAATGTTGACATCGAGGGAATGTTAGAATTAACTAGTGTTAATGATTTAGGTGCTCAGAAAGCAATGGCAAACTACTGAGCGTAATCTTGCCAAGAAATCAACATACAGCTGAAAGATGCTGGTGTTGACAGCGATGTCCTGTAAAGAATATGCAAACAAACAAAAAATGATTAGGTAAGAAAAAAAATCCAGTGCTTCTGTCAGGTTTGACCAAGTTCGCGTAGAAAGGCAATCCGTCTATGTTAATAGATGAGAAAACCCGTTATGAGAATGCGCAGAAAAGGATGATTCTATCAAGCATTGCGTTCATTATGTTAATGAATGCTTAACAGCTGATCACCATTTTCACGTCTTGGCCGACAGCCGCAACGAATACCTCATTTCTGTATTATAAGTTTTAAAGAACTTCTACATGTAAAGAGGCATGGACCATGAGGTGGTCTCCGTTGGATAAGGTATCAGCTTGATATATTTTCATATAGTCTGCATTCTGCCGACTAGCCGATTTAACAACAGAAGCCGATCGTGGCATAGAAAGTGACTGGAGAAGGCCACATCTGGAATAGCTCGTGCGGGTAAGTGGACTTGGGGGTTTTACCTCGGGAACTGGGTCTAGACGCTATTCTGCTTTTCCCATCCATAGCGTCAAGCACTCGCACCAAAACTATACTATTAGGGTTCCGGGCATCCGTAGGGAAAAAGGCTTCAAGTAGAATATATATTTGATAGGTAAACATTGATCTTGATTATATCAAGGACGTTCCCTGCAGAGTAGTGGTCCTTGCCCAACTACCTCCTTGTCAGGTACGCTACCGTATATATTATCGTGAAGGGAGTTCTTGTGAAGCAGGGGCGCTTTCTAGGTCTCACTTTAAAGGGAGCTTCATGAAAACTCGTACACATTGTGGGCTACAGATGGAACATGGGAATGCATCCATATACTTATGGTATATACTTATTATACTTAAGGTAAGTTAAATAACAAAATACACTGGCTCACAACAGAGCTCAGGCACCTCCTACCGGTATCCTTACTGTTGCCGGGTTGGGAATAATATTATGATATTGTTCCCGATGGGGCACAGGCGGTCTCGACTGGGCCCTTACCAGGTGTCTTATGTTGTTGCCCGAATAACGCTCCAGTGTGAGCAAAAGAATCTTTCATTTGACATTAACTCCTTACTGGGAGGGTTAATGACAAGGATCCAGTCTATGGTATAAATATTCCAACACAGCTATATGAAGAGCAGAAAATCGGTTAATATTATATTAACTCCTTAAGGAAGGGGTTATTGAAGGGAGCCTATAAGCCTTTTCTACATCGGGGAAGGAAACTTGTTTCAACGAACCCACTTTCTCTCATACCTGGTGATAAACCCTTATTGGCAATTTAGTGTTGAGTTGCAAAGCTGCACTATGCATGGCTGAAGCCATGGGTTTGAGTCATAGCTATTGTATGAAATGAAGAACTGTTGGAAGATTGAGATGTTTCCATGTTGAGCAGTGATGAACCTTGATAATCTATGGCATGCAGATGAGAGTTGTAACATGAGAAGTCAGTGTGGACCACAGGTATAACAATGTCTACATCAATGTGAGACAGCTGCTGTGTCCGTGACCCAGAAGAGAGGGCAGCAATCCAAGTACTTGCTGTGGCAGCTCATATCAAAGTGTGGATCTGTGAGAAGTCTCTGAGACAGATGAGGAAAGACTTACTCTCGGCCATTCCATCATAACTAGACATGGCAGCGGACTCGGAAACTGCCATTAGTGTATTTTATAAGCAATACACTGAATTAGTGTTGGACATGTACCATCCCATTAGTCAACAATGTGTTTGCTGTTTACTTATCTCTGATGGTTGCTGCATCAATATGTTAATTAAATTTACAGTCCAAGGGTTAATACATCAATATGTGAACTAATTCAGCAATCCCAGGGTTGGTGTGTTAATATGTGAATTAACTCAGCAATTCAAGGGTTAATCCATCAATGTGTGAATTAATTCAGCAATCCAAGAGTTAGTTCATCAAAATGTGAATTAATTCAGTAATCCAAGGATTCATGCATCAATATGTAAATTAAATTGGCAGTCCAAGTTTGTTGTTGCTGTTTCAGAAGGGTCATAGTCGCGGTATGGCCTGGACTAAAAAGGCCTAAATATCTAGTGTGATCTGTCATTGGTTGTGACTGTACCTGTTATGACTGAATTACTGTCTTCTGTGGACACGTGAACGTACTTTTCAACCACACACTATTGCCCCAGCAATACAATACTATTGCCCCAGCGATACAATACTACTGCCCCAGCAATACAACACTATTACCCCAGCGATACAATACTACTGCCCCAGCAATACAACACTATTGCTCCAGTGATACAACACTATTGCCCGAGCGATACATCACTGAACACAGATAAGGACATACATAAATTGAAGAGTTCAGCTCAACATCAATCAGTGCTTGAAAGAAATATAAGCTAAAACCCGTGCTGGATGGGTGAACTAGAGTGACTACATAATGATGTGGAAATATACAGAAAGTAAGCAGAAATCAAATCCAGCTAAAAAGCTTCACAATAAATACCAGCACACATAGGCCAAATTTCAAAGGGCCAAGCTGTAGGGTGTAGGTAGGGAAAAGCTGGCAGGATAAACCAAAGTCTCTGAACTTTGAAAGAAACACAAGAAAGCTGACTGGAAAATGTACAAACATCGCATCAGCATACTGGATAGAAAACTGAACACAGATAAAGACGTGCATCATAATAATATTTAGTTGCAGAATATAGAATATATTATATGCTACTACAGGCAGCACGAGAATCAACACTAAGTGGTGCTTATAAGCAATATAATATTAGGCAGTTCGATCGTGCCGCGACCCGAAATGAAACCGGAAGTGATATACCGCGCCACCCCGCAATGATGCTCTGTCCCCAAAACTTGCTATGTAAAGACCATTCATGCTTTTGACGTTTTCATTTATTCAAATATCACGTGACATTAACAGACACCATTTTGGGTTCTGCAGAAAGGTTAATCTAACATTCTATGCATGGCGATTGGTTGAAATTATCCTGACTTTTTAATAAATTTAATTATTTGGCAAAACGTAAGTAATTTTATTTTCTAGAGCTTGTGTATTTATACTGAACCAGATATTTTAGATGTATATTCAAATTCTTCACCCATTTTTACATGTATGTGGAAATTTTCATCAATTATGGTAAATTAATGTGGGTAGACAAAAATTATTTTCTGCTAACATGTTCCGTTTTTGTGAAAGGAAATTCAAGATGCTGGCCGACGTGAATATCGATCGGGTCAGCTCAAAACGTGCAATTTGAACTACTAAAGTTAAAGAAAATACAAGTTTAAAGATTATTAATTTATTTGTATTGCTTTTTTTTTATCATTTAACATGACGGAATATATTTATATTTGAAGTCAGTTTTCATATCCGTCTATGACTTGTCTGAGACAATCTCGCACGGATTGAGTGCAGAGGTAACGGGCCACACTGAAGAGCTTCAAAATCACAGAAAGAATGTCCTTTTTTTAACCCTTTAGCGGGCTAAATGTCCAATTGCGTCTTCACCACTCGCAAACGGGCAAGACGTTCCAAAACGCCCGTGAATACTAAGCATTTTTAAAATGCGATCTCGCGAATTTCAGAGACTTTCTGTTCCTTTCTACCAGTCTTGCTGATAGTGTGAAAGCATGGGCGACATTAGCAAGTGTTTTCTTTAAATTTGATAACATTTTTCAATAGTTTTCTGGATTTTTGTGCGTTGTTGTTCAAAATGGATTTCCTCAATTCTTCAAGCAATAGCGGCGACTTTGCTGGGTTCAATTTAAGTGACATTGAAGTGCATGAAAATGACGATGAATTGGAGCTGGATCTCAGCGTGTGCAGCATGCACACTTCAGATCTTTCGGACTTTGAAGAAAGTGAATATGATTCAGAAAATGTGGCTGAAAAAAGAAGGGCGGGGCCGTCTCGTGACGCAAACGGTTGGAGCAACAAAACAACATTGAAAATTGAAGAATTTACTGAAGAAACTGGCATCAACATAACAACTGATGATCATTCTCAGCATGCCTTCTTTTTTCAACTCTTCGAGGAACAAAATGATTGCCGATCAAACAAATGTGTATGCTAGACAAAAGATCAAACCGATAGGTGGTTGAGGCTGGCTCGCAGATCGCTGGTGCAGCATAGCGAAAGATTCGATTACTGATTCCATCTAGTCCTGATGAGTTATTGTTTTTTAGGTTACTGAGATGAGTAAATACATCAGTGGTTGTCATTAGCGGTATGTTGGAGGGAATGTCACAATAGCATTTGTTCTCACAGAATGATGATAATAAAGATATGTCATGAGGCGCATCTGGTATTGTAGCCTTCAGTTGGTTTATGTCGGACTGAAAGAATCTACTGAATTGATTACATGTAACCTGATTTGATGGTAGTGGTTGTGATGATTTGTGTTTGTTTGTCAAGGTATTAATTGCTTTCCATATATCTTTAGTGTTGGTTTTATCTATTATTAAGTTCTTAAAATATTTTTTCTTTTCCTTTCAAATAACATATTGAACTTTGTTTCTCAAACTACGGTACATAGTTAGATTTATATTTTTATGTGCCTTGTCCCGGTCTCTCATAAGTTCAACTACCTCCTGTAAGATCCACGGGGGCTTAGTGTGATGTTTAACACTGACTTCCTTAAATGGAACATGCTTATCAAATACACTTAGAAAGGTCTTCAGCCAGTGGTCAGAGCATTGTCTGGGTCAGGAAGCTGGTAAACATAGTAAAGAGATGAGTTGAGCAAGTCTTGTAAAAAGACATCTTGATTGAAGTTTTTATAATTTCTATATTTTATACTTACATGTTTGTGTTTCGGAGGTTTGGTACCTCTTTTCGGCCACGTGCAACATACTGGGTAGTGATCGCTCATTGCATTAATAGGTACAGTATATTCTGTGATGTTGTCAGCACACGTAGTATAAACATGATCTATAAGTGTTGCAGATGAGTTTGTTATTCTAGCGGCTTGTTTGACTAACTGTTGGAAGTCATATGACTCTATTATGTTTTCCCATGTTTGAGGTACCATTAGATTTGGTTTTTCAAGGCCTGTCTATCTGTGGTGGTCTCATTAATACTCAAATTGAAAATCAAAAAGGAGCCTACTGATAATATAAACAGTATTGGAACAGTGAACTAGAGCAACTGCATAATGATGAGGAAATATACAGTAAGTAAGCAGAGACCAAACCTGACTAAGACTTCAGTAAGAGTATCACAATAAATACCAGTACTCAAAGGCCAAATTTCAATGGGTCAAGTAGTGTCTTAGTTGCTAGTGAAGGACGCCGTTTTTCGGAAAGTTCAAGGTCATCGGATGCGCAAACGGTTTACTGCGCGCCCGTAAGAGCTGTATACAAATTAGGGGTGTACCGGATTTCGGCTCCGGCAAATCCGGAATCCGGCCATTTTTACAAATCCGTCTTCGGCTCCAGTCCAATTTTGCCGGATTTAGGCCGGATTTGTGTTGCCTAGTCACATGAATTTTCTGTACATGTTTCATGAGGCCAAGCCGAATTTTAGGCAATAGCACAGTAGCACTTCCGGTTTACTATTTCTCGATGATGTAAATAAGAATTTTAAGAAAAAAACACTCATTTTGAATTTTAATGGTGCATTACTTCATGAGTTTGTGGGACTTGAATATTTCTTATTTTCGTAAATTTCTTTGGTCTTGCCCATAAAATAAAATGGCATCAAAATCTAAGTCATACAGCGCCGTTTGGGATTACTTCAAGGTTAAAGACGATGATTCAGCGAAGGTAATATGTAAGTTGTGTGACAAACAGTTATTGCGTAGACGATCAGATCGCCCCAAAGACTTCTCAACATGATCAATGCAGACCCATTTGCGATCGATGCACAGGAAAAGCTATGACGAAATGATGGAAAAGAAAGCATCACTGGAGGCCAGTGTATTGGCGACCACATCTATGATGAATCTGGGACCGTGTTTGCACAAAGCAAGCAGCAGTACCCAGCAGTCAATTGTGCAGGCATGGGACAGGGCCAAAATTTGGGACATCAACAGTCCCAATGCTAAACGCATTCATGCTGCTGTAGCCCGAATGATAGCCATAGATATGGAGCCTTTTCAAGTAGTGGAACGACCAGGTTTCAGAGAGTTCATGCATACAATGGAAAAAAGGTGTGAATTGCCTTCAAGAAAGTACTATGCTGAACATGTCATTCCTGAAATTTGGGACATCAACAGTCCCAATGCTAAACGCATTCATGCTGCTGTAGCCCGAATGATAGCCATAGATATGGAGCCTTTTCAAGTAGTGGAACGACCAGGTTTCAGAGAGTTCATGCATACAATGGAAAAAAGGTGTGAATTGCCTTCAAGAAAGTACTATGCTGAACATGTCATTCCTGACATGTGTAAACGTCTGAAGGTAAAAATTGCAGCAATGATATCTGACACTGATTACATATCATTCACAACAGATACGTGGACAGCTGAACACACCACTCAGTCATTTATGGGCCTCACTGGCCATTGGTTAACAGACTCCTTCGTTCACTGCAGTGTAGTCTTCCATTGTGCTGCATTTGATGAACATCACACGGCCACAAACTTGCTTGCACATTTTGAAATGATGCTGGATGAGTGGTCAATTGCACGTGAGAAGTGCCATGTTGTTGTGAGAGACAATGCATTCAATATTGCCAAATGCTTTCGTGATGGCAGCTATTCAAGTGTTGGATGTTTTGCACACACACTGCAGCTGTGTGTGCGTGATGGTCTTGTGAGTCAAAAGTATGTTGCTGGCATCATCAGTACTGGAAGAAAATTGGTAGGACATTTCAAACACTCTTCTTCAGCAACCAGTCGTTTGCATGAACTTCAAAATGAATTAAACCTACCACAACATCAGCTTATCCAGGACGTGACAACACGATGGAACTCAACGTTCTATATGCTACAACGTCTGTTAGAACAACGGCATAGCATCAACCTGTACTGTGTTGAAATTGATTCGGTAACTGGGCTAACGGCACAGAAATGGGCAGTCACGGAGAATGTGGTAGCTACTTTGGCACCATTTGAAGAAATCACACGTGAAATAAGTGCAGCTCAGGCATCAATATCAGTTGTGGTCCCATTAGTGAAAACACTCATGGCTTTCCTCCAGAAAGAAGGTAGTGATGCTGGGATCAAAACTATGAAAGCAGCCCTGCTTGAAGCTGTTAGCAGCAGATTGGCAGACATTGAATCCAACAGTATTTACACCTGTGCCACACTACTGGATCCTCGATTCAAGCTGTGCTTCTTCTCCGAACGTGGTAGAAGTGATGCACGAGCCCATCTGTTGTTAGCAGCTAACTCCATTAATGATTCAGCAAACACAGTCAGTCCACAGGATCCATCAGCTACTAGTAGTAGTAGTAGTAGTAGTAGTAGTAGTAGTAGTAGTAGTAGTAGTAGTAGTAGTAGTAGTAGTAGTAGTAGTAGTAGTAGTAGTAGTACTAGTGTTTTGACTTCTGTGAGCACTGCCACACAGTACGAGTCCAGCCTATGGAGCTGTTTTGACACAATTGTTGAGGAAAATCCCACCACAGATCGTTCTGCAAGTGCCGAAGGCAACAGCATTAACACTGAGGTGACACAGTACCTGTCAGAGCCACTTCAAACTCGACAGTCAGATCCAGTTTCATGGTGGCATGCCAATAAGCAAAGATTTCCAAGTATGGCTAGACTGGCGCAGGCATTTCTTGCACCACCACCTACAAGTGTGCCATCGGAAAGGCTGTTCAGTACTGCAGGAGACATTATCACTGACCACCGTAGTAGCCTTTTACCACAAAATGAGGAGACGTTGATTTTCCTGAAATACAACTTGTCCCTTCTTGACTCTGAGAGTTCAACTTCACAGCCATAATGAAGACTGACTGACTGAAATAGTGAAATTACTGAATGAATGTATTTCAATAAATTCAATCTGTTCAATGTACTGTTGTTGTGAGTTGTAACTGAGCTGCCAATTTGCCAACTGAAAACAATGTGAAAACTAAAAACTGAAACTGAAAACTAAAAATTAAAATTACTAAATTAGCATTATGTGCTTATGTATTATGTTTCATCTTGAACTTATGGAACTTAATATTACTTAATTACTTATTCTAATGTAAATGTAATTATTTTACATTTAAATGATTTAATATGAGTATATGTCATCATTGTCATGTCTATAGTAATGAACTGCAGTAATGAACAGTCGAGTGACTCCACTCACCTAAGTCAAGTGAAGTAGTAAGTTATTTTATTTTTATTTTTTTATTTGTAAATCCGGCTCTGGCCGGATCTCACTTCATAAATCCGGCTCCGGCCAGATTTCAAAAATTTGAATCCGGTACAGCCCTAATACAAATATACCCCTCTCATTTTTCCAATTAGATAAATGCGAAACTATTGCACGAAAATCTTGAATGACAACTTTAACAAGGGGTCAAAAGGTTATTCTTTAATTGTGCATGCTTGAAAGCGGCTGCAAGTGACTTTCTTAAACAATATTTTCCATTGTTCAACAACGGTAAGGAAGATTATAGTTTGGCTTGTTTATTATCAAATTCATTGTATTTTATCCTGCATTTTTGAACTGCACATCCAATTTGACATATAAATGTTGACTTTGAACAAGGTTCGTTATGCTAGCGGTTTAGAATTAAAACTTTTGTGTGATCAGGGTGTGTACTTTTTATGGTCAGGAAATTCATAACATAATGTCGGAATAGCGGCATAATGGTGTCTGCTTTTAAAAAAAATAAAACAAGATGTACAATCATAAAGTTAAACAGAATATCAATATACATTTAAATTATATTAAACATTTATTTTGTTGCTTTATATTTATTGTTCATCTAAATGACTTAAAATTTATGAAAGTCAAATCAGTTTTCAAACCTGTCCACGGTCCATTGCTGAAATTTAATTGACCAGCTCACAGTTTTATTTGTATATGATAAATGAATTATCAAGAGAATTCATATACTTTATTGTGCATTTATGGATGTTGTGTCCATTTGAACACATAACTATAGAGGTTCTAACAAGATGTGTAATGCTAAGGTGTAGAAAATAAATATTTTGCAAGGCCACCTGGATACATCTTTACAATCTGGAAAATTCACAATGGCAGCATCCAAGCATATCAGACTAGTCCGACTAGGTCTGTTTTTATTAAAATACTGGAGATTTAGAATCATAAGATACAAAATATCAAAGAATTTCTACAGACAATTTGTGTTGTTGCTTTAATAATTTTTAATCATGTGACTTGGCTGAACTATTGTTGATATATATATATAAAGTCATTCTTCAAACCCATCCATGACTGACTTTGTATACTCCGCTCTGGAGGCATATTTTATTTTAATTTTTTAAAATTTAGTTGTAAATGTTTAATAACAGTTTAAATTAAGATAAGTTATATAAATGTTTTTGAGATCTCCAACCAGTTTATTTTCTCCCCCGATGGTGTTTCCACCTTGTCGTGGTGGGGGAGCTTGAGTTTCTCAATGACCCTGAGAGCTATGCCGGCGGTAGCGTAGCTACCAGCAGGGCCTCCCAAGCCGGACAGGTCAAAGGGTAGAGAACAGACAAAGAGAAACACCCTGGTCCTCCAGGTTGGGGGTTGAAGCGTGGGGTTAACATCCCCACCTTTGTAAAAACCTTTCTTTGTTACGAAACAAATACATGAGCCTCGATATCGGACTGACTTATCTGGACAACGACCTTGGAACGTTAAAGGACTTTTGAGATTTGGAACATGGAATGTATGGACACTATATCGAGCTGGAGCGGCCGAAGAACTAACCCGGGAGCTGGTTGAATATCAAATGGATATCACAGCAATTCAAGAAATAAGGTGGCCAGGAGAGGGTACTTTAGAGCAAAATGGAATGATTATAATATATGGAGGAAACACCCAAAATAAACATGAATTAGGAACAGGATTTGTCATCAAAAAAGAGTTATGGGGGAACATTTTAAACTTTAAAGCTTTTAATGACAGGATTAGTAAATTACGAATAAAAGGTAAATGGAAAAATATAACGATGATTAATGTACATGCACCTACTGAAGAGAAAGAAGATGATATTAAAGAAGACTTTTATAATGATCTGGAAGATGTCATAGAAGAAACCCCCAAACAGGACATCCTGATTGTGCTGGGAGACTTCAATGCAAAAATAGGTAGAGAGCAAACTAATAAAAAAGTGGCCGGTATGGAAAGCCTACATACAACTTCAAATGATAATGGATGGAGAGTCATCAACCTGGCAGAAGCCAAAGGACTGCAGATTAGCAGTACCAGACTACAAAGAAAGGATATACACAAACAAACTTGGAAATCATGTGACAAGAGAACCTATAATCAAATAGATCACATTTTAATTAACAACAGAAATGCATCAAACATACAGCAAGTCAGAAGTTATAGAGGAGCTGAGTGCCACAGTGACCATTTCCTCGTTGGAGCAAAATTTAAAATAAAACTTAAGAGAGCTTTCTATACTAAATTACAAAGATTACACCCAACATATAACAGAGAAAAACTACAAGACATTACAGTCAAAGAGAAATTTACAGATGAAATAAAATGTAAACTTGAAACTTTTCAAAACCCTTTGGAGGAAAGCGTTGACCAAACTTGGTTGAACATCAAGAATACACTTCAATCTACCGCAGAAGAATGTCTCGGTGTGTCAACCACGCATAGAAAGAACAGATGGTTCAATCAAAAATGTGAAGAAGCAGTCACTAAGAAGAAGAATGCCAGACATGTATGGTTAAATGACATCAATAACATCCAAAAGGAAGAGCATTATAGAAATGAATGTAAAGAGGCTACAAAAATAGTCAGACAGCAGAAGCGAGAATATATGAGTAATATAATCAAAGATATGGAAACTAATCACCAGAAAAATGAATCCAGAAAGTTTTTTAAAGTACTGAAGTCAATGAAACGAGGGCACCAACAAAACACATATGGTTTAAAAGACAAAAATGGGAATATGATAAATACCAATGAAGAAATGTGCAACACATGGAAAGAATATTTTATTGAATTACTAAATTGTGAAGCTCCAAGTAACATTTTCCCACAGGAAGAGGTTCTAACATGCGAACCACAAATTGAAGAACCTACATTTGAAGAAATCCTATATGTAATCACACGACTTAAAAACAATAAGGCAACTGGGACTGATGGAATTGCTGCTGAATTTATAAAGGCAGGTGGCCATGCATTACATCTAAAGCTATACGAACTAATAATAAAAATCTGGAGGACAGAAGAATTACCCCATGACTGGAAAGAGTCATTATTGATACCTATCTTTAAGAAAGGAGACAAGTTCCAATGTGGAAATTATAGAGGAATATCACTACTGTCCACAAGCTATAAGATACTATCCGCAGTATTACTAAATAGACTAAAACCATATTCAGAAGACATATTAGGTGACTACCAGGCGGGTTTTAGACAAAACAGATCAACAATAGATCAGATATTTATCTTACGACAAATAGCCGAGAAACATTGGGAATATAAAAGAGATCTCCATAACATTTTTGTGGATTTTAAAAAGGCTTATGATAGTGTCCATAGGAATAGTCTATGGAATGTTATGCAGGAATTTGGAATACCAAGGAAGTTAATTAACATGACCAAACTATGCATGGAAGATACTTATAATATAGTAACATATAAAGGCAGGAAATCAGACCCCTTCCAAATAACATCTGGCTTGAAACAGGGTGATGCACTATCGCCGCTACTCTTCAATCTGGCTCTAGAGAAAGTTGTAAGGAAGGTAAAGGAGGAATGTGATATTGGAGGAACATCCAAGCTGCTTGGTTATGCAGATGATATAGATATTATAGGGCAAAGTGAACAAAAGACATTAGAAATATTGACTCACTTAAAGGAAAAAGCCCAACAGATGGGGCTGGTTATCAACCAAGATAAGACAGAATATATGGTAATTTCAAGAGACGGAATGGCTAAAAACTCTGGCCACATACAAATAGATAATATGACCATTAAAAGAACGGAAACATACAAATACCTGGGTACAATCTTCAACTGCTCCAACATCATAAGGGAAGAAATACAAACTAGAATCAACTCTGGAAATAAGATATACTATGCACTACAACATCTACTAAAATCAAAGGCGCTATCTCGTAACACCAAAATCACAATATACAAAACACTGATCAGACCAGTTGTGCTGTATGGCTCTGAAACCTGGAGTACAACGAAAGGAGACGAAGCCTTGTTACAAACCTTTGAGAACAAAATTTTAAGACGCATCTTTGGACCCATTAGGGATACACAAAGTGGAGAGTGGAAAAGAAGAAGTAACAAAGACATTTATGATTTGTTTAAGTCCCCGCTAATCACTGGTATCATGAAGGCTAATAGACTACAATGGCTGGGGCATATAGAAAGAATGGAAGATAATAGGGAAACAAAACTCGCTTACACTCAGGAAATAAATGACCGTAGACCCCGAGGTAGACCAAGAAGGCGGTGGAGAGATAATATACATACAGACCTACAAGCACTTGGAATCAACGACTGGCAAGAGAAGGTCCACCAGAGAGACGAATGGAGACAGATTGTATTTGCAGCAAAGAACCTCAATGGCTCGGAATGCTGAAGAAGAAGAAGAACCAGTTTATTTTATTCTTGTCTTTCTGATTATACATATTTCTTGGAGGAATTTTACCTTTACATTAAAAAAGTGTGCTAAAGATCATAAAATTTTCATTTTTACATTTTCTACATCTCAATCTGTAACCATTTTTATTTTTATTTAATTGTTTGCTTTTATTTACTATTTCTCATTAGATTTATCATGGCAAATAGGAATCTGTCAATGTTTGAACCTGAATATCCTATACAGAAAGTCCACATTGCTCGGATATTGATAGCGGATCATCGTCCTGTAACCAGATGTGCCATTAAAGACTGAGAGCAAGAAACTGTGAGTACATTTTCCTCCACTGATACCGACCTGAATGCATATTTAGTCTGTCACACACAGACGGTCATACAGTCATATAGGCGGACATGTAGTCATAGATGCCAGACCAGCTGTCATCACAACAATGTCATATACAAGGCCAACACACAGCAAAGAGACAATAAGGTCTGTAACATTATTCCGCATAATAACATATACATTTAGCAATTTTTTAAAGCTAAATTTAAGAAGATGCAATGCTCTTAAAGCTATGGCTGCAATGTACACAGAGCAGAGATGCTTTTCACACTATACCAGCACTTGATCCTCTCAGTGATCGATTATGGACTTGGACTGCTCACTGTCTCAAAGAGTCAGCTGGTGAAATTAGAGCGCATACAGAATGAAGCTATGCGGGTCATTCTGGGATGCACCAGAGACACCTCAGTAGTGTGTATGCGTTACATCCTTGGTTTGCCAACTGTTGCTGGAAGGCATACCTCAGAGTAGTTGCTGACACCCATCACCCGTTGCATGAGGCGCTGGACGCAGTTAAGGGCCAGCGACTGATAAGAAGGAAATCATGGATGGCTCAGGCGGAGGATATGATCAGACAGGTGTGCATCTTGGAGAACATTAGGCGAGGAGAGGAGTGGGTCAGAGTGCCAGCGGAGCAGTCAGACTTATAGTGCAGGGAGTGGCCAGCAGGGGCCACGGAAGTGGATATCCAGCAACTAATTCAGGATAATGCTCGCCCGGGTGATATGATTATATACACAGATGGTTCAGTGTTGAGAGGCAGGAGAAGTGCCTGGGGGTTCTTAGCAAAAGCTAATGGTCGACGTTTGGTGCAGGAGAGCCAGGCATATGATACCACAACATATAGCTTAAGAATGGAGGTGGAGGCAGTCAGTGCAGCTTTCCGCTGGATGGAGAATATGATACACACACACATCGTGATTGTAACTGACTCAGAAGCATGCTGAGTAGGGTGAGGACAGGCAAGCTTCGTGCAGAGTGGCTTGCTTCACTTCAGAAGTCACGGTTGACAAGCATCGTCTGGATCTTTTCTCCGAGGCATGCTGGTGTGCTGGGGAATGAACAGGCGGACAGATTGGCTGGCTCTGCAAAACTTGGTGGAGTATTGATGCATGATAAGGCAGACATGGTTGCGACCTTGTGGGAGCACGTGCACACCTCGGAGGAGCAAATGGATCACCAAGGTCTGGCAAGATTGTGACAGCAAGGGGTGACGAGGAGATCTGGCCAATGATCAACGCTCAGAGGAAAAGCGAGACGGACATATAATCAGATTGCTACTGGTACTATTAGTGTTGGGCTACTGGTACTATTAGTGTTGGAACTCTTCGCTGGCTGCTGAGGATGGGGACGGAGTGCTTATGGGAATGCCCTGAATGCTGTGATGTCGGTTCCTAAATCAATCAATCAACATCACAGCAAAGAGACCATAAGGTCTGTAACATCAGTCTGCATAATAACATATACATCTTGCAATTATTTAAAACTAAAATTAAGAAGATGCAAGTAACTTAATAAATAATAATTAATCAGCTGCCATTTTTTAATTGCTAATTAGGTCACCACACATCATACTGACACAGCAAAGAGACCATAAGGTCTGTAGCATCATTCCGCATAATAATATATTCTTCTTCTTCTTCTTCTTCAGCGTTCCGAGCCATTGAGGTTCTTTGCTGCAGATACAATCCGTCTCCATTCGTCTCTCTGGTGGACCTTCTCTTGCCATTCGTTGATTCCAAGTGCTTGTAGGTCTGTATATGTATTATCTCTCCACCGCCTTCTTGGTCTACCTCGGGGTCTACGGTCATTTATTTCCTGAGTGTAAGCGAGTTTTGTTTCCCTATTATCTTCCATTCTTTCTATATGCCCCAGCCACTGTAGTCTATTAGCCTTCATGATACCAGTGATTAGCGGGGACTTAAACAGATCATAAATGTCTTTGTTACTTCTTCTTTTCCACTCTCCACTTTGTGTATCCCTAATGGGTCCAAAGATGCGTCTTAAAATTTTGTTCTTAAAGGTTTCTAACAAGGCTTTGTCTCCTTTCGTTGTACTCCAGGTTTCAGAGCCATACAGCACAACTGGTCTGATCAGTGTTTTGTATATTGTGATTTTGGTGTTACGAGATAGCGCCTTTGATTTTAGTAGATGTTGTAGTGCATAGTATATCTTATTTCCAGAGTTGATTCTAGTTTGTATTTCTTCCCTTATGATGTTGGAGCAGTTGAAGATTGTACCCAGGTATTTGTATGTTTTCGTTCTTTTAATGGTCATATTATCTATTTGTATGTGGCCAGAGTTTTTAGCCATTCCGTCTCTTGACATTACCATATATTCTGTCTTATCTTGGTTGATAACCAGCCCCATCTGTTGGGCTTTTTCCTTTAAGTGAGTCAATATTTCCAATGTCTTTTGTTCACTTTGCCCTATAATATCTATATCATCTGCATAACCAAGCAGCTTGGATGTTCCTCCAATATCACATTCCTCCTTTACCTTCCTTACAACCTTCTCTAGAGCCAGATTGAAGAGTAGCGGCGATAGTGCATCACCCTGTTTCAAGCCAGATGTTATTTGGAAGGGGTCTGATTTCCTGCCTTTATATGTTACTATATTATAAGTATCTTCCATGCATAGTCTGGTCATGTTGATTAACTTCCTTGGTATTCCAAATTCCTGCATAGCATTCCATAGACTATTCCTATGGACACTATCATAAGCCTTTTTAAAATCCACAAAAATGTTATGGAGATCTCTTTTATATTCCCAATTTTTCTCGGCTATTTGTCGTAAGATAAATATCTGATCTATTGTTGATCTGTTTTGTCTATAACCCGCCTGGTAGTCACCTAATATGTCTTCTGAATATGGTTTTAGTCTATTTAGTAATACTGCGGATAGTATCTTATAGCTTGTGGACAGTAGTGATATTCCTCTATAATTTTCACATTGGAACTTGTCTCCTTTCTTAAAGATAGGTATCAATAATGACTCTTGTACATCCAAGAATAATGCGCATAGCTTCATTCTGTATTATTTAGATAGGTATCAATAATGACTCTTTCCAGTCATGGGGTAATTCTTCTGTCCTCCAGATTTTTATTATTAGTTCGTATAGCTTTAGGTGTAATGCATGGCCACCTGCCTTTATAAATTCAGCAGCAATTCCATCAGTCCCAGTTGCCTTATTGATTTTAAGTCGTGTGATTACATATAGGATTTCTTCAAATGTAGGTTCTTCAATTTGTGGTTCACATGTTAGAACCTCTTTCTGTGGGAAAATGTTACTTGGAGCTTCACAATTTAGTAATTCAATAAAATATTCTTTCCATGTGTTGCACATTTCCTCATTGGTATTTATCATATTCCCATTTGTGTCTTTTAAACCATATGTGTTTTGTTGGTGCCCTCGTTTCATTGACTTCAGTTCTTTAAAAAACTTTCTGGATTCATTTTTCTGGTGATTAGTTTCCATATCTTTGATTATATTACTCATATATTCTCGCTTCTGCTGTCGAACTATTTTTGTAGCCTCTTTACATTCATTTCTATATTGCTCTTCCTTTTAGATATTGTTGATGTCATTTAACCATAAATGTCTGGCATTCTTTTTCCTAATGACTGCTTCTTCACATTTTTTATTGAACCATCTGTTCTTTCTATGCGTGGTTAACACACCGAGACATTCTTCTGCGGTAGATTGAATTGTATTCTTGATGTTCAACCAAGTTTGGTCAACGCTTTCCTCCAAAGGGTTTTGAAAAGTTTCAAGTTTACATTTTATTTCATCTGTAAATTTCTCTTTGACTGTAATTTCTTGTAGTTTTTCTCTGTTATATGTTGGGTGTAATCTTTGTAATTTAGTATAGAAAGCTCTCTTAAGTTTTATTTTAAATTTTGCTCCAACGAGGAAGTGGTCACTGTGGCACTCAGCCCCTCTATAACTTCTAGCTTGCTGTATGTTTGATGCATTTCTGTTGTTAATTAAAATATTATCTATTTGATTATAGGTTCTCTTGTCACATGATTTCCAAGTTTGTTTGTGTATATCCTTTCTTTGTAGTCTGGTACTGCTAATCTGCTGTTCTTTGGCTTCTGCCAGGTTGATGACTCTCCATCCATTATCATTTGAAGTTGTATGTAGGCTTTCCATACCGGCCACTTTTTTATTAGTTTGCTCTCTACCTATTTTTGCATTGAAGTCTCCCAGCACAATCAGGATGTCCTGTTTGGGGGTTTCTTCTATGACATCTTCCAGATCATTATAAAAGTCTTCTTTAATATCATCTTCTTTCTCTTCAGTAGGTGCATGTACATTAATCATCATTATATTTTTCCATTTACCTTTTATTTGTAATTTACTAATCCTATCATTAACAGCTTTAAAGTTTAGAACGTTCCCCCATAACTCTTTTTTGATGACAAATCCTGTTCCTAATTCATGTTTATTTTGAGTGTTTCCTCCATATATTATAATCATTCCATTTTGCTCTAAAGTACCCTCTCCTGGCCACCTTATTTCTTGAATTGCTGTTATATCCATTTGATATTCAACCAGCTCCCGGGTTAGTTCTTCGGCCGCTCCAGCTAGATATAGTGTCCGTACATTCCATGTTACAAATCTCAAAAGTCCTTTAACGTTCCAAGGTCGTTGTCCAGATAAGTCAGTCCGATATCGAGGCTCATGTGTCTGTTTCGTAACAAAAAAGGTTTTTACAAAGGTGGGGATGTTAACCCCACGCTTCAACCCCCAACCTGGAGGACCAGGGTGTTTCTCTTTGTCTGTTCTCTACCCTTTGACCTGTCCGACTTGGGAGGCCCTGCTGGTAGCTACGCTACCGCCGGCATAGCTCTCAGGGTCATTGAGAAACTCAAGATCCCCCACCACGACAAGGTGGAAACACCATAGGGGGAGATAATAACATATACATCTTACAATTTTTTAAAGCTAAAATTAAGAAGATGCAGACTAATTAATGAATTAGTAATTAATTAGCAGTCATTTTTAATTGCTAATTAGATCACCACACATCATATACAAAAATAGATGGCATGAGCAGGTAGGCCTCGAAACTCCGATCGCAGTGATGTAATGGCTGCTAAGATGTTCATTTAAAAACATAACAGATATAGTCAAAAAATGCTAAATTTGGATAATTTGTTCTCACTTTGATAGGCCGCACCAAAATCAACTCAGTGAGGGTGAAATCTTGAGTAAATTAATAAATTTATGTCAAAGGTCACACTCCACTTAGAATTGAGGGCACTCTTCCGAATTCCGGTCCCAAATAGTTCCGCAGTGAATGTAGTGAATAAGAATCCCTTACAGGACCTCATTGTGTGATTACTTCCGTTTTGACTACTTCCTTAGTTACATATAAATAAATACGGAGATACCGATACTGATACAGAGGCTTTCAATACACTTGTTTCTACTTGATGTAAAGAAATATTATAATGCCAGGCAGACCATCAGCTCGGGTAGAGTGTTACAACTGGATGCTGCGTAACAATCCATTGTTGGGAGGATTTGATGCTCAGGGACAGTCAGTGGTCGTTGAAGCTGACGAGAGCTACTTTTTCCACCGAAAGTACCGCCGTGGTCACTTTCGTCGTGGTCAATGGGTAGTTGGCCTGGTTGAACGTGGTAGTGGTGGTCGTTGCTGGTTGAGTTGGAAGTTGTGGAAAGGCGAGATGCGACAACACTGGAACGCATTATAAGTGATCACGTCTTACCAGGAACGACCATTGTCACCGATGCCTGGCGAGGCTACAACAACGTAGGTCAACTAAACCATGGCATCTATGATCATGCAGTTGTTGACCCTGTACACAGTGACATTCACACCCAAACAATTGAAGGGTTGTGGATGCAAGTAAAAAAAAAACACAGTGTAAATGTTT
>JACEFZ010006170.1:0-91292 GCA_014155875.1 Cepaea nemoralis | reverse complement strand
TGGGAAATGAACAGGGGACAGATTGGCTGGCTCTGCAGAACTTGGTGGAGTATTGATACAAGACAAGGCAGCCGTGGCTGCGGCCTTGTGGGAGCACGTGCACACCTCGGAGGAGCAAATGGATTACCATGGTCTGGCAAAATTGAGACAGCGAGGAGTGACGAAGGGATCTGGCCGACGCTCAACGCTCAGAGGAAAGACGAGACGGACATATAATCAGATTGCTACTGGTACTATTAGTGTTGGAACTCTTCGCTGGCTGCTGAGGATGGGGACGGAGCGCTTATGGGAATGCCCCGAATGCTGTGATGTCGATTCCTAAATCAATCAATCACTTATAACATTGGATGGAAGATGTACAACAGAGATTAAGAGCAGAATAGGGCAGGCAAAAGCCGCATTTCAGAAAATGAAGAGTATCTTATGCAATAAGTCACTATCAATGAATGTAAGAAAGAGAGTGCTAAAATGCTATATAGAACCAGTTTTGCTGTATGGCAGCGAATCTTGGAATGTAAATGAACAAATTAGGAAGAACTTAGAAGCAACAGAGATGTGGTTTTTAAGACGAATGTTGCGAATTCCTTGGACTGCCAGAGTAACTAACAACGAGTGCCTGAAAGAGGCTAATGAAACTAGAACATTATATACAACAATAAGAAAGAGACAAACAGCTTTCTTTGGTCATGTGATGAGAAGAGAGGCATTGGAGAACATCGTGACAACTGGAAAGATCGAGGGGAAGAGAGGCAGAGGCAGACCAAGAGAAATGATGCTGGGCGGATTGAGACGGTGGCATGGTGGAATATCATCAGCAGAGTTGACCCAGAACACCAAAGACCGAGATCTGTGGAGAGCAGTGAACGTCTACGCCAGCCGGCACGGCACTTGATGATGATGTATTACATGAACTATTCGCACATTATAACTCGAAACACTTTATAATTAAAGTATTTCAGGAACAATTCACAACCAGCGTAGGATAGGAACAAGCCGAAATCAATGTATGACAGGAGCAATTCACAATCAATGAATTTAAGGAATAATTCACACACAGAATTTACACAAAAGAAATGCACAGTGTATTAAAGGAACAATTCACAGTGTATTACATGAACAAGTAACAGCCCATAACCAGCATAACAAGGCAGATGTGGTAAGGCCCTCTTGGAGCATGTGAATAATACAGAAGAACAGATAGACTATTGTGGTCTTCAGAGAATGCGGCAGCAGGGGGTGGTAAGAGGATCTGGTGGACAGTCGTCACTCAGATGTAAAGCAAGACAGAGATATAATAGGATTGCAACGAGCACCATTAGTATTGGAGCTATTGGAGATGGGGACTGAGAGCTTATGGGAGTACCCCGAGTGCATTGCTGTCGGTTCTTGACTCAACTCAACTCAACATGTAATAAGAATCATACATAACTACCGTAAGCGAATACTATACAAGTATATGCCTGTCTGCTTTTTGTCTTTTTGTCTGTTCCGTCTCTTTATCTGTATGTCTGTCTGTTTGTCTACGACTATATAAACGTGACAGCCAAGGCGAATTATTAATTAATTAATTAACTTGTTATACTTAGAGGCTAACGGACCTGTACATATGGTAGGCCCCCTTAAGCTGGCCAGATTCAATGGAAGTGCTTACCTTCTCGGGTCCAAATCTGGTCGTGTATATCCTGAGTTGTGCACCGGATGCTGGAGTCTTAAAGAACAGATAATCTTTTATGATGCAGATTCCTTGATCAGGGTTTTCCGTCATGTAATGGGCCGTGCAGGTGATGTTTCCCTGGGATACACACGAAAATGATACTTCTATTTCTTTCTTCAATAAATGTAACAAGCCATTATGATTTCATTACAGTAAATGGACGTGGTGTTTCAATGGGATACACACCAAGATTATCACTTCTATTTCGTTCTTCAATAAATGTAACAAGCTATTTTTATTTCATTACAAAATATGGACGGAAGAAACTTAAACTGAAGCAAATGACACCGTTACAATGAATTCATTGACTATTTATTTATGTCCTGTAGAGGTCGTCACAATCAATCTCATATATTTGGCTGATTGTGATTTACTTTTCAATATTTACGTTCCGTAGTTTGCCATTGCTTTCTGAATTACCGATGCAGATACAATCAAAATCAGCACAGGGCGGACTGCTTTCAGATCGTCTGCGTTTGATTTCAAATCCTAGGTTCGCTATATCTGGCAGTTGTGCGTTCACTGCCGGGATATTATGCAACTCATAATATAAGTCGAGTTCTCCCTTGCGCGGAATCTTCTTCTTCTTCTTCAGCGTTCCGAGCCATTGAGGTTCTTTGCGTGGAATAGTCTTCTCAATTCTTCAGTGTCCAGAAACGGTTATAATTTAACGGTTTTTTTTTTTTCACGGATCTGCTGCAGCTCAATGGCTGTCACACTAGCCCGACGGCCCGGTAGTCATGTGTTCGAATGGGCACCAAGGCAGGTTTCTTTCTTTAGTGGGCCTAGATTTCCAGGTCGAACTTGTCTGCAGTGGTTACCTAGCCGATTCTCTGCCAAACAAAAAGTGGATCCTGACCAAACAGAAATTTATGGCAGAAAATGAGAAGTATAACAATAATGTTTTACAAATTGTTCAAATGTTAGCAGATATATTGTATTATATGTCAAATTAATGAAGATTGCACAAGAAACATGACAGTGTTAATAATTGTGTGCGGTGTTAGAAAAGTTATAATATTAATTATAAGTTTTGTAACAACAATTTAAATAAACGGGATGAAAATTATTTTAAAATTTCCACCTACCAAGGCGTTATTTCTTATCCCTTGAAGATAATCCTGTTAAATTTACTGAACAATGATAAACACACCACTTTTCTTCACCAATATCACAAGAACTGCTCCATAACACCAATAAAACACAATTAAAAGCATCATATTTGTGAAGCACACCATTTTCACACAAAATGGAAAATGTCAGGAACACACGAGGCAGATTGTGCTGAGAAACAATATATACACTATTTTCTATTTAGTTGTAATTATTATTCTTTTAAATTTAATTATTTAAATACTCCTTAAATACTTTGTGATAGACAAAGCAAACTTAGGGGCACAAGTGTGGCCCATTAGAGCAAGCCTAATTCGACATAATGACAGACTTTCAGTGGTTAGTTTTGTTTTCCATTATGACACCCTGCTAAATAATTTATTTTAACTGAATAACCACATTAACCATAGCTATCAGTTTAGAATCTTTCACAAAGTCCTTCAAATCAGAATAACTATAATCTAAAACTATGCTTTAAAACTATTATCTATGTAAATATGCGAGGATCGAAAACCAGAGTACTTTGTCATTTCTAAAATCAGAAAAGTAACCACAATTTAACTAAAAATTCTGCTCAAATTCGAGATGCTTGCTACCTCGCGTCCAGTGTTTTCGAATGAGATGGTAAACACTGTAAAACGCCATTTACTGGGTATTAAAATTACGGAAGATACACGAAATGAAACAAATAAAGAACTGTTAACATAGCGCCATTATAGTTGCGTTTGGCAGAGAAGGGAAGATGTTACTTTGAGCCATTAAAGTGGCGCTTGGCAGAGAATCAAAGAATGTTTTAAAAAGTAAACAGAGAAGTGAGCACAATCAATGTGAGTACAATGTCTAGTGTCTAGTGATGAACTGGGCACAGTTAATGTTAGTACAATTTCAAACAATGTCTACAGTCTGGTACTGGAACTGAGCACTGTAAATGTTAGTACAATGTTTACCGCCTACTACTGGAACTGAGTACTGTAAATGCTAGCACAATGTCTACCGTCTAGTAGTGGAACTGAGTACTGTAAATGATAGTACAATTTTTACCGTCTAGTAGTGGAACTGGGGTAGCGGGGTAGGGGTATCCCCTATCAAAGGAGAAGTAAGGCGCCTCCTTCTCTCCGCTAGCCTACGGGACACCCTTGGGCAAGGTGGAGTACCCGTTTAGCCCCCCGATCAGGGTTACGTGAAGCCATGGGTGCAGGTGGTGGATGAAGATGGCGAGCAGCCGACAGATAGTTGTAGGTTATGGTCTCCACCTTCACGACGGTAGGCAGAGGATCTCTTTATTGAGGAGACAATGGCTACGGTCACTGACCAGTATGGTCACTGCTAGGAAGGAAAGCAATGGCAAACTACCTTCTTTATAGATGCCAAGAAAATCATGTTGTATGGAATGAAGATCGTAAACTGATTAGAAACATTAGACGTAGACAGTCACAATTTTTTGGGCATGTTATGAGAAGAAATGAACTTGGTGACAACTGGTAAGATCGAGGGGAACAGACCAAGGGGAAGACCTAGAAGCAAGTTGCTGGATGGCTTGGCCTTGTGGCATGGTCGAGACAGAAACACGGAGCTGATCCACGACTCTGGTGATCGAGTGAGATGGCAGAACATGACCGCCCACGCTTACCGGCATGGTACATGATGGATGGATGGATGGAGTAGTGGAACTTAGTACAGTAAATGTAAGCACAATGATTGCCGTCTAGTACTTAAATTGAGTACTGTAATTGTCAGTACAGTGTTTGCCGTCTAGTACTGGAACTGAGTACTGTACATGTTAGTACTATGATTAGTGTATATGATGGAACTGTGCATTGTAAATATATGTATAATGTATACCGTCTAGTACTAGAACTGTGCTGAAATTGTTAGTACAATGATTGTTGTGTAATGATCGGAGCTTGCAGATCTGGTTCGTTGTAACGTCTGGACTGGGGGTGCTGTCCATATAGCAACTATACTTATAACATGTGTGATTCTTGTTTGCAGAACATGTAGATCCTTGTTGGTTCCCAGTTTGGAAAGAGCAATCATGGAAGGGTATATGCCCGGGAAAAGAGGAAGAGGAAGGCTAGAGAGAAGATGGGTGTAGGATGTGGCAGATGATTTCCAGATGTGTGTATCCGACGTGGGACATCTTGCTTATGATCGAGAAATTCCGTAAGGTTGTTATAGGAGAGAGGTTCTGTAAGGCAAATGCTATTGAATGAATGAATGAATGGATCGTGATCCTCTGTATACTCAGAAATGATTCTGAGATGGCCCAAGACCGTGGCATGAGTGAGTATCATCAGTAGATATTATCTAAAACAACAAGGACCGAGATCTTTGACGTTAATGAAAGCTTACGTCATTTTCAGGACAGATGGTGATGATTAAATATGTGGTATTTGAGCCTGACAATACTAGTTAATATATTAATATGTGTGGCATAACGCAGCCAACATTATTCATTCATCAACACATGCCGCAAAAAGAGGAAACAACATTAAAAGAAATTGACTTCACAAACGCAATTGGAGATTGGGACTTAAAACTTAACATCAAAACTGGAACTGAACAAGTGACAAATGACGTGGATTCTTGGAAAGATTTCATCAGACCAAGCTCGGAAAACCATTAGATAGGAAAATCACGTGACCCGCCTTCGCGCCAGTGCATAATTAACATAAATTACTATTTCATCAGAAATGTAATAAGCCCGCACTTTTGTCTGAACTCGCTCCATGGACGGATGCGAGAAGATTGTGTGACCAAAAATTCAATGGACAAGGCAAAAGTCTGGATCCGAGGTACGTTTGTTGGTCCCTTGATTAGACTAAGAACCCGATGTATCAAGTATCAAGTAATGTGAACCCATGTTTGTGATGTCAATTGAAATGTATTATTATTAATTAAAACCTCTGAAATGTAAAAATGCTCGACTGTAGATTCTAACGACGCAAAGCCATTCCCGGGCAAAATATTCTCTTCGATGAAACTACAATCTCTGATATTCTTAAAGATAATTATTAACTTTAAGAAGTGCATTATAATACTACATTCTATTCTAAACAACTGTGAGAAGTGATGATTCTAAAGCAATCTTGTGCCTTTCACCAGAAACACTGATAAAAGATGCTATCACTATCTACAGCTGACATGACAGTTCGTGTACTAGAACAAGTGCCTTGTTCTAAAACAGACTTATCTATGCCTATTTACGATCTAGAAAGCTGAAAGAGAAATCAAATCTTTCCTTTCTCCTTTATCTATAGAATTAATAGGGTTTGGCGAAATAAATATTTATATTTATGTCAAATTTTAATTAGATAAGAGCACTTATGAACTGCAATACATGAGAAAGTTGTGCTTCGCGGAACACCATCACGCGAAGTGAACTTAACTCATTACTCAACATAACTTAAAAACACAACACCACTCCACACCACTCATCACCACACAACGCAACACTCAACATCACAACAACAACAGGTAATGGAAGAGAGTTATTAGACACAACAAGAAGAAGAAGTAGTTAATTGGGAAAACACAGAGAATTATTTATACACATTGTGAACACCATTGAGTGGAAGAAATGTTATAAATGTATGTCATTTATTTACATGCATCTTGACACCTTCTCACTCTTGTCATTGTCTCACTGTACACGTTCACTGACCCCGGTCAAATGAAGACTTACATACAGCAGGAACAAGTTGATACAAGGCGTACACAGTGTGATAAACTCTGACCACCCCAAATTAACCCAACACTAGCTTAGAGAGAAAAAGGAGGGGAGGGGAACTAGGTTCCTACTTCAGGAATTTAGATTTCTTCCGACCTACTTCTTATTATTGTATTGGTAGGAATGTATATATTTATGCGAATATTCATCAGTGATCTTGGTGGCTCCATACCAACAACCACCCAACACATCAGCAAATTAACCACCTAAATCAGACCTGAGGGAGGGAAGCCGAGAGAAAGAGATGAACCACAAGTGAGAGGGAGGATGACTTCGCTATGAGCAGAGCATGGGGAGGCCTTCAGAGGAGCTATACGGGCAGACCTGAAGTGGATCCATCAGTCAATGGACCCTGGCTTACCTAATCCTCCAGTCACCAGGTTACTTTTCTCATAGGTAGAAACCACACCCAATTACAGGAAAACTGATATGATGGTTGAGACACCACTATCATACTTAATATGTACAACATCAAAATGTTTACTATGTTTTCACACTTGTTGACATCTCATATATTGATGCTTGTTATTGATTGTCTGGGACAATGGTCCAATGTGCAACTGTTCTATTACTTTGTGTAAATCACAATAGAGATGTATGTACTGACCAGAAGGCTCAGGCCAGTCAATAAATGATTAACATGAATTGACCTTCTGTTAATTTGTCAAGTTCAAACCTATCTGTGTCAATCACTTCTTTGTACATCATGTTGTCAAAATCTAATGTGATTGATTGTGTGTTTGATTGTTTGGAGATAAATTAACTCATAATGACTTACTGAAGGGGGAAATAAAAAGACTCTAGATCTATCAACTGCTCAACATCCATGTTTTCATCATCTAAATCAGGCTGAGAAAATTCTCCAGACTTTCCTCAGATTTGATAAACTAAAAGGGGGCTCCAGAGCTATCAGAATCATTGGAGAAGGGGCAGATTCCCACTTAGTAATTACCATTCTTACCAGGGCCATAATCTATATCTCCTAGACAATACTTATTAGAACGAGACCTGCAGATAACTCAAGGTTCATATTCTGGGGTTATTGAAGATAGAAGAGGATGGGGCTCTACATCTTTTGTTAGAGATGGGGCATGCACTACAGTGATCTCCCACTCCCTTCAAAAATATATGACAATATGCCAGAAATATTTCAGCTATCTTTTGTATGATGGTGTTTAGAAGACATTCTCATTGGCACCTTGCCGTCTTGACAGACGATAGTTTGTGCTTTAAAAAGGCATAATAACTTTTAACTATGGCGGTAGCGAGTGTGACTGATAAGGCCAATTTGCGCTGTAAATGTCCGTTCACAGTGGGTGCATGTGAACACGTGGTCATTTCCACCATCATGCACCATCTTACGTCTCAAACGCTTGGTGTGTGACTTTTCTGCAATAATTTTCTCCTTTGACTTTATTCCATTTCTGATATTTGCCCTCCATGCAACACGTTCAGCGGCGACTTGCTCCCAATGTGCATTATCAATGCCTGTATCAATCATGTCCCGCTTACACACATCTTTGTATCGTAGTAGAGGCCGACCCTGAGATCTCTTACCCATCTGTAATTCACCAAAAAAGATATCCTTTGGTATTCTACCATCATCCATCCTCCTAAGATGTCCTATCCATCTAAGTCTACGAAGACTGAGCATGGAATAAACTGTCACACAACCTGATCTTTCCAATACTTCAGTATTTGTGATTTTGTCTTGCCACTTAATACCAAGAATTCTTCGCAGACACCGCATATGAAAGCTGTTTAAGTTGTTCTCTTGGTGTGAGTAAGTTGTCCAGGTTTCACTGCCATAGAGAAGAGTACTAAGGACACAGGCTTGATAGACAAGGACTTTTGTTTTGGCAGTAAGCTTCCTGTTCTCCCAGACTCTTTTTCTTAACCTGTTCATTGTTGTTGCTGCCTTACCAATCCGGATGTTGATTTCCTGATCTAGGGATAATTTGCTATTTACCACTGATCCTAGATATGTAAAATGGTCTACTATCTCTAGTTCGGCGTCGTCAATAAAGATTGATGGTACCCCATGTGCACCTTGTGACATAATCTGTGTCTTCTTTTTGCTAATTGTTAAACCAAATTCAGAACAAGCATTGGAGAATGCAGATAGTAGACATTGCAATTCTTCCTCAGAGTGGGTCGTAACTGCAGCATCATCTGCAAAAAGCAACTCTCTGATCAGTACCCTCCTAATTTTGGTCTTAGCCTTCAATCTCTGAGCATTGTAGAGGCCGCCATCTGAGCGTGAGTGAATGTATATACCACCATCCTGATCATGAAATGCATATTTCAGTAGAAGTGAAAAGTATATTCCAAAGAGGGTGGGAGCTAGTACACAACCTTGCTTAACTCCACTCTTGATTTCAAATTCTTCAGAAGTTGCACCATCAAACTTGATTATACCCTTCATGCCTGTGTGGAACGATTCCACAATGGACAGAAGAGTTGGTGGGCAGCCAATCTTCTTTAGTGCCTTGAACAGACCCTCACGACTGACCAAATCAAATGCCTTTGTGAGGTCGATGAAGGCAATAAACAGTGGTTGATTCTGTTCACGGCATTTTTCTTGCATTTGTCGCAATGAGAATATCATATCAGTGGTAGACCGGTTCTGTCGAAAGCCACACTGTGATTCGGGGTAGACTTGATCTCCTAGGACTTGAAGTCTGCGCAGAACAATTCTGGCAAATACTTTTCCAACAATACACAGAAGTGAGATACCCCTATAGTTGTTGCAGTCGCTCCGATCGCCCTTGTTCTTGTACAGTGTTATGATGCTTGAATCTTTGAAATCCTGTGGGACTTGTCCTTCACGCCAGCATAGCTCTATTAGCTGGTGGATCTGTATAGTGAGTGTGTCTTGCCCACTCCTGATAACCTCTATTGGAATCCCATCCTTACCTGGAGCCTTGCCAGATGCAAGTTCATTTATAGCACACTTAACTTCTGTTATGGTGGGAAGTGTGTCCAGGTGGTCAAGAGTTGGTAGAGCCTCTATGGCGTTGAGGGCATCATCCGCTAGTTTGGTCTCACTTGAGTAAAGCTCCAAATAGTGCTCTACCCATCTGTCCATCTGCTGTTTCTTATCAGTGATGATTTCTCCAGTTAAGGTTTTCAATGGTGCACTTCTTTTGATCACTGGACCGCAGGCTTTCTTTATTCCTTCATACATGCTTCTTATGTCTCCCTTATCACTTGCGATTTGAATAGACTCACATAACTTGATCCAATAATCATTTGCACACTGCCTGGCAGCCTTTTGCACATCCTTCCTAGCTTGCCTAAGCTCACTCAGAGTGTTACGCGTTGGTCTTTCCTTGTTTCTTAAGAGAGCTTTCTTCTTCTTATCAATCAAGGGCTGCAGAGTCTCGCTGTTGGCCGCAAACCAGTCCTGCCTCTTATGATCCACAGTGCCGTAAACCCCTACGGCAGTTTTATAAAGAGTTTCCTTAATTTGACCCCACTTTTCATTTACTGTACAATTTTCTGGTGTATCAGTGAAAGCGTCTTCAAGTTGCTGTTGAAACTGAAAGCACTTTTCAGGATCATGAGTGTTAATAATATTAATCCTGAGGCTAGATTTGTGTTTAGCTGTGTAGATTCTCTTTGGTCTCAGTCTAACCCTTGCAACAACCAAAGAATGATCCGTATCACAGTCAGCACTGTGGTAACTACGAGTCAATGATATATGGTTCAGATGTTGTCTCCGTGTGATGATGAAGTCCAGCTGGTGCCAATGGCCGGATCTTGGATGTTTCCATGTGACCTTATGCATCTCTTTTGTTTTAAAAAAGGAGTTTGTAATACATAGGTCATTACTGGTGCAATGCTCCAGCAGCCTTTGCCCATTTTCATTCATGCGACCGATGTTGTATTTTCCAAGGCACACTGGCCATGAACTCGAGTCCTTGCCCACACGAGCATTGAAATCACCGAGCATATAAATGTAGTCAGATTTTGGAACTGCCTTGATCACGGAGTCTAACTCCTCATAGAACGAATCCTTCACATCATCAGAGGAATCGAGTGTCGGTGCATATGCAGTAATAATGGTGGCAAACCCACAAGAGGTTGCCAAGCGCAGGGATAATAGTCTTTCATTTCCTCCTGCTGGAATTTCAATCATTCCCAGTAGCGAATTCTTCACTGCAAAGCCCACACCGTGTTGCCTTTTTTCTGCCTGCCCTCTACCCTTCCAGAAAAAGGTGTAGTTGTTTTCCCTGAGTGACCCTTCCTCAGCGAGGCGAGTCTCCTGCAGGCCAGCAATATCAATGTTTAGACGATTGAGTTCGGCATCAATCACAGCCGTTTTTTCTCACATCGTCAATATTGGTCAAGTCAGTGGAAAATCCTGGACACATGGTTCTCACGTTCCAGGTTGCAAGCCGTAGCTTGAGGTTTCTATTTTTAATTTTGTTTGTACCTGGTGCAATGGTTTTACAGCCTGCGATTCAGATTTTGTCCTAGCCCCAAGCACCCATTGAAGCAGGCAGGCTGTGGCGGATCAGCACCCAATTGGCTGGGGGCTGCCCAGCTTGAGGCGGGCGGTAGCTGATCAGTGACACCTATAGGTGTCTCCCACCGTCAGAGGCAACGCGTGGCGCCCCATGTCTACGCCAACTGACAAGGACTTATAACCCGTAACAGTTGCCTCTCGCTTTGATTCCGAGACCAGTTAAGACCAGGGATGGAGTTATTGCCTCTCCATAGCACAAAGCCTGGGCTAAAATATAGAGATCATGTGTTGCCCATGCAGCATGATCCCTCTCTCGGCCTGCCTAGTTTACTCCAGAGGAAAGGTAACACCCCTACATCTGGAACAAGACAAGCTGCAGAAGCTGCCGGATCAGCAAAGCAATGCTCTAACTGTCCGCCTGTCGGAGCTTCGATCCTAGACCAGTCGCCAACCAAGGCTTAGGGCCTGGTCTGCCCTGCCATGACATTTTGTCTTTAGCTTGCATTTCCTCGCACCAGGGTAAGGCTTGTACCCTCCCAATTGCGCTCTTCCGCCCGAAGCCGTTGGCACAATGTGGGGTGTCGGGTTTGGTAAGCGCCGCCCAACGTTCAGCGCTAACAGAAACCAGGTAGTACCGTCTACTGTTATACGGTAGCTCAGTCATATCTGACTAAGACCTGACTCAAAAGAAGTTTAGAAGACAATTGCCTTTGATATTCAGTGTACTCAGGAGGTCAAGAACGACCATGAAATAACGGCGTATTAAAAACCAAATACACAAATTGACCAGGACATAGGAGAATACTTACAGGAATACTAATGTTGGTCACGGGATAGATGCTGGAAAACAAGTCCACGGTGTCGTACTGATCCAAGCGGGTCTTCAGAGATCCACAGTTTCTCCTCAGCCTCAGAATATCTGGCACAAATATGCAAATTACTCAGTTGTCATGAATATTTACAGACATGGTGGATGCAACGTTTCATTTGTGGCGGTAATTACATATGAGAAATCAGTGCGCCTTTAACCCCATCGCTTGTATCATTGTTTGTCCCTTAATTACCTTTTTTATAGTTACCAGTCCCCACGACTGGAAGACCCAACAAACACACTGAGAAGAGAAGTAGAAATATTAATGAATGCTATGGCGAGGACATAGGCGGAGCTGAATGGATAGCCAATGAGGAAATGGTGGGGGGGGGGGATGTGTTCCCCTTGGATTGAGTTGGTTGAGAGACTAGGTCCTACTGCAAGTAAATACTCTCAAAGATAGAAGGCATCGTGGTGCAGAGTGTAAGGATGGCGTCAGATGCATGTGTAACAGTCCGCAGGAACAGTGAAATGTACTTTTAGGGAAGGAAAGACATGGTTTTTAAATAACAAGGAATTAAGAAAATTCTGGACACATGTATAAAAACAAAAATTATTTTAAATTATGCCTGATGCCGTGAACACTTCATTTCACGTTCTGTGTTTTGGTATATTACTACGTTTAGTGTGTTGTATTCGTGCATACACCCCAGCGTGAGAATCTTACTGGCACCTTGCCGCCTTGACAGACGATGGTTATTGTGCTTTTAAAAAGGCATAATAACCTCTCCTTAATACAAAACCTGGGCTGAATTGCAGAGACTTTATGTTTCCCATCATCATGATCCCTCTCTCGGCCTGCCTAGTTTACTCCAGAGGAAAGGTAAAGCCAATACAACAAGACAAGCTGCAGAAGTTGCCGGTTCAACAAAGCAATAATCTAACAGTCTGTCTGTCGGAGCCTCGATACTACAACAGTTGCAGACCAAGGCTTAGGGTCAGGTCTTACCCTCCAACAACATTTAGTCTGTAAATTGCATTTCCTCTCACCAGGATAAGGCTTGTACCTTCCAAATTGATCTCCTTCGCCCGAAGCCGTTGGCATTGTTGGGCTATCGTGATAACAGTAGACAGTATGAATACAATTTGGTGGAACTGCGGTAAAGCTGTGAAAGTGTAAACAATATAATGACACAAAGTAGTGCAGCTTTACATAATAGAGTTACGACACATACAGAACGTTGCGGCGGTTAGCCTTCATCAGCAAACAAACACATTCACAAACACAACATACAGTCAAGGAGAACTCCTGTGACTACATTAGAAGGTGATGACCGGACGAGAGGAACAAATGCATGGAAAAATAGAAGCAATGAAGAGAAAATGAGAATTGAAAAAAATGTTAATTGAAAAGAATGTTAGTCGAAGAAAATGTATAATAGAAAAACTGTTTATAGTGAAAAAAAACTGCATACTCACCTCACGTACGGATCTGTAAATGACTACGGAAATCTCGGGTGTAGTTATATATGCGGTGCTGGATGTTACGGTTCAGTGAGCACATAGAAAGAAGGGGGCGGGGTAGGAGGCGTGTAAAATTGAACGTAGTAGTTGACCACGACCCCATTGTGTTATTTAAGGTCTGGGTGGACTGGTGTGCATGAACACGCGTACATACATAGACACACTTCAACAGACAAAATGCTAGTGTATGTGGACATATGTACAGTATATGCAAGAAGAGAGAGAGAGAGAGAGAGAGAGAGAGAGAGAGAGAGAGAGAGGAGAGCGAGAGAGAGACACAGACAGAGAGAGAGAGACAGAGAGAGATAGAGAGAGGAAAAGTGCCCGCGACCTACCACATGGGGCATATTGTAACCTACGAAATAGTCAGTATGGTTGCTAGTCATACAACGCGCTTCAGGAGCCCCTCGCCCAGTGCTCGAGTTGTTGGGGCTGTGTAAGATCCAACCACTGGCAATGCACGTGAAGAAGGTATGCACAGAGAAGCCAGATGTAAGGGGAGAGAGAGAGGGAGAGAGAGTGAGAGAGAGAGCGAAAGGGAGGGAGAGAGGGGAAGAGAGAGGAAGAGAGAGGGGAGAGAGAGGATAGAGAGAGAGGAGAGAGAGAGGGGAGAGAGAGGGAGAGGGAGGGAGAGCGAGAGAGGGAGAGAGAGAGAGGGAGATAGATAGAGAGAAAGGGAGAGAGAGGGGGAGAGGAAGAGAGAGGGAGGGAGAGAGGGAGGGAGAGAGGGGGAGAGGGAGGGAGAGAGTGAGAGAGGGTGAGAGCGAGAGAGGGGGAGGGCAAGAGAGAGATCAAGAGAGGGAGAGAGAGAGGGAGAGAGAGCGCGAGAGGAAGTGAGAGAGGAAGAGAGAGCGAGAGAGAGGGAGTGAGAGAGAGAGGAGGAGAGAGAGCGAGAGAGGGGAGAGCGAGAGAGAGAGGGAGAGAGCGAGAGGGTGAAAGAGAGAGAGAGGGCGAGAGAGAGGGAGAGAGCGAGAGAGAGATAGAGAGAGAGATGAAAAGTGCCTGTGATATACCACGTGAGGCATGTGGGGCACGTCAGTCTACGCGTACGACGTTTCCCTCGTACTGTACCCTATGAAATAGTCAGTATGGTTGATTGTTACACAGCACAATTCAGGAGCCCCTCGCCCAGTGTTTGAGTTGTTAGGGCTGTGTGAGATACAACCACTGGTAATACAAGTGAAGTAGGTGGGCACAGAGAAGCAAGATGTAAGGAGAGAGAGAGAGAGAGAGAGAGAGAGAGAGAGAGAGAGAGAGAGAGAGAGAGAGAGAGAGAGAGAGAGAGAGGAAAAGTGCCTGTGATATACCACATGAGGCATGTGGGCCGCGTCAGTCTACACGTACGACGTTTCCCTCGTACTGTACCCTATGAAATAGTCAGTATGGTTGATTGTTACACAGCACACTTCAGGAGCCACTCGCCCAGTGTACGAGTTGTTGGGACTGTGTGAGATCCAACCACTGGTAATACAAGTGAAGTAGGTAGGCACAGAGAAGCAAGATGTAAGGAGAGAGAGAGAGAGAGAGAGAGAGAGAGAGAGAGAGAGAGAGAGAGAGAGAGAGAGAGAGAGAGGAAAACTGCATGCGATATACCGCATGAGGGATGCGGAGTGGGTAGGTCTACAAATGCGAGGCTTCACTCATACTGTTCTCTATGGAATAGAGGCATTAAGGTTAATTGCTATACAACGAATTTGAGGATCAAATCACCCAGTGGTAGTTTTAAAATCAGACCACCGTCAATATAGTTGGAACATGTAGGCACAGAGAAGCAAGATGGAAGAGAGAGAGAGAGAGAGAGAGAGAGAGAGAGAGAGAGAGAGAGAGAGAGAGAGAGAGAGAGAGAGAGAAATTGGAAAAGTGCCTACGACACGCCCCTGATGTATGCGAGGTCGGTCGGTCTACAAATACGAGGCTTCACTCATACTGTCCCCTATGAAATAGAGGCAGTAAGGTTGATTGATTGTTATACAACGTATTTGAGGATCAAATCACCCAGTGGTTGTATTGAAATCATACCACCGGCAATATAGTTGGAATATGTAGGCACAGAGAAGTGAGATGGAAGAGAGAGAGAGAGAGAGAGAGAGAGAGAGAGAGAGAGAGAGAGAGAGAGAGAGAGAGAGGAAAAGAGAGAGAGATTGGAGAAGTGCCTACGGCACGCCACCGGATGTATATGGGGTCGATCGGTCTACATATACAAGGCTTCACTCATACTGTACCCTATGAAATAGAGCCAGCAAGGTTGATTTTTATACAACGTATATGAGGATCAACACCCCAGTGGTTGTGTTATTGAGGCTGTGTAACATCAGACCACCAGCAATATAGGTGGAATAGGTAGACACCTAGAAGCAAGATGGAAGAGAGAGAGAGAGAGAGGGAAAGAGAGAGAGAAAGAGAGAGAGAGAGAGAGAGAGAGAGTTTGGAAAAGAGCCTACGACACGCCACACATGGCATAGGTAGGCACAGAGAAGAGCACTATTGTTGAGAGAGACTGCGAGAGAGAGAGAGGGAGAGATTGAGAGAGATCGAGAGAGAGAGAGATCGAGAGAGAGAGATATCGGAAAAGAGCCTACGACACGCCACACATGACATATGTAGGCACAGAGAAGCACGATTGTTGAGAGAGAATGAGAGAGAGAGAGATTGAGAGAGAGCGAGAGATTGGAAAAGAGCTTACGACACGCCACACATGGCATAGGTAGGCGCAGAGAAGCACGATTGTTGAGATTGAATGAGAGAGAGAAAGAGAGAGAGAGGGGGGGGGGGAGAGAGAGATATTGGAAAAGAGCCCATGTCACGCCTCACATGGCATAGGTAGGCACAGAGAAGCACGATTGTTGAGAGAGAATGAGAGAGAGAGAGAGCGAGAGAGAGAAAGATTGAGACCGAGAAAGAGAGAAAGAGAGAGAGAGAAGATTGGAAAAGAGCCTACGACACGTCACACATGGCATAGGTGGGCACAGAGAAGCACGATTGTTGAGAGAGAATGAGAGAGAGATTGAGAGATAGAGAGAGAGAGAGAGAGATTGAGAGAGAGATTGGAAAAAGTCTACGACACTCCACCCATGGCATAGGTAGGCACAGAGAAGCACGATTGTTGAGGGAGAATGGGAGAGAGAGATTGAGAGAGAGAGACAGAGAGAGACAGATTGGAAAAGAGCCTACGACACGCCACACATGGCATAGGGGCGACACGCCACACATGGTATAGGGGCGACACGCCACACATGGCATAGGTAGGCGCAGAGAAGCACGATCGTTGAGATTGAATGAGAGAGAGATTGAGAGAGCGAACGAGAGAGGGGGGGGGGGAAGAGAGAAATTGGAAAAGAGCCTACGACACACCACACATGGCATAGGTAGGCACAGAGGAGCCCGATTGTTGAGAGAGAATGAGAGAGAGAGAGAGAGAGAGAGAGAGAGAGAGAGAGAGAGAGAAAGATTGAGACCGAGAAAGAGAGAGAGAAGATTGGAAAAGAGCCTACAACCCGTCACACATGGCATAGGTAGGCACAGAGAAGCATGATTGTTGAGAGAGAATGAGAGAGAGAGAGATTGAGAGAGAGAAAGATTTGAGAGAGAGAGATTGGAAAACAGCCTACGACTCTCGACCCATGGCATAGGTAGGCACAGAGAAGCACGATTGTTGAGGGAGAATGAGAGAGAGATTGAGAGAGAGAGAGAGACAGAGACAGAGAGAGATTGGAAAAGAGCCTACGACACGCCACACATGGCATAGGGGACAGGGTAGAGGATAAGTTGGAGGCAGGACAAGGGTGATATTAGGAGGGTGTGGAAGCAACAGAGTGGGGAGGGTAAATGACTACGATTAGATGAAACTATGTTGGGTGTTGAGGCCGTGTGGTGTTAGGCACCCCATAGTGAAAATGAGCCGGTTTTCTGTATTCTTACGATGTTGCGGACCAGAGGAGCAGGACTGGATGACAGTGACCTGGACATCAGAAGCACCTTGATGGTTGGCACTATTGAAGTGTGTGGAGACAGACTTGCGCTCGTTGGTGTTGATGTCCATCAGATGTTGGCGGAATCTGTCGGCTAGCATGAGGCCCGTCTCCCCAATGTACTTCATATCGCATCTTTTGCATATTATGGCGTAAATGATGTTGCGACTGGTGCAGGAAACTTCTTCTGTGATGCGTAAATTGCCTTTGGGGAATCGCACTACTGGAGTGTGGATCACATATGGGCAGGTCTTGCACCGAGATCTCAGGCAAGCTTTAGTTCCTAATTGTGATAGTGGAGGTGGAAATCCCTGTACTCTATTGTGGACGAGTACATCTCTGAGGTTGTGGTCACGTCTGTAGGCAACTAGTGGTTTCTCTGAAAATATCGCGCTGGTAGTAGGATCAGCTTGAAGGATAGATAGATGTCGAAAGAGGATATTCTTGACTGAAATATTATGCGGATGGTAGGTAAGAGAAAGTACCGGTCGAAGGTCTTTTGGTCTAGGTGCGGAGGTGAGAGCCTCTGCGCGGCTAATGGGTAGAACCCTGCGGAAGGCTGATGATAGGACATGATCAGGATAGCCACGAAGCCTGAAGAAGTCCAACATTTCCTGAGCACTGTGGCGAAAATCCTCATCATTTTGGCATAGTCGTCGAAGGCGCAGAAGTTGAGAATAAGGAATTGCGTCTTTGCAGGACGGAGGGTGAGAGAAGGTGTAGAGTAGAAAGGCGAGAGAGTCAGTCGGTTTGTAGTAGACCGTCGTGGTGAGACCATGGGTCCCAACAGAAACTGTAAGGTCTAAGAAGTTGACAGAGGTAGAGGAAATATGGGAAGTGAGTTTGATAGAAGGATGAAAGTTGGAGAAGTCTATGAATCTTTCGAGATCCGCCCGTGGCATACAGGTGACACCAACACCATCATCGATGTATCGCCTGTATAGTTCAGGGATTCTACCGTTGTAGAGTTGCCATATCTGGTACTCAAGGTGGCCCATAAAAAGGCATGCGTAGCTAGGGCCCATTTTAGTACCCATTGCAACCCCGCTGATCTGATTGAAGTACTGGCCGTTAAACTCAAATGAGTTGAGAGTAAGGACCAGTTCAGCCAGGCGCAGAATAGCGTCCGTGGCAATAGTAGGGTTGGGACGCCTGTCAAGGAAGAACTTTATAGCTGAGAGACCATCATTATGTGGGATAGACGTGTACAGTGAGGTCACATCAAGGGTGAAGATGTGATACTGGTTATCAGACGTGAATGTTATAGATTCAAACGTCGCTATCGCATGGTTGGTGTCTTTCAAATATGATGGGAGGTCACCAACCAGCGGTTGGAAAATTCTGTCTAGGAACCCGGATATGTGCTCAGTGGGGCATGCACAGGCTGATACGATCGGTCTGCCCGGATTGTTCAGTTTGTGTATGTGTTTTGGGCAGCATACAAAACATTGATCTGCCCAAGCAGCTGTCTTGCTTATTTAAAGACTTGGCTGCTAGGGGAAGAAGCCCTTGTTGGATCAACGCAGAAGTGGCCAGTTTGACCTGGTGGTTATTGTCGACTGTGTCATCTGTTGGGCGTGGTTGGTAGAAAGACCCATCACTGAGTTGTTTATGTCCTTCTGCAATGTACAGATCCTTCCGCCAAACAACGACTGCTCCACCCTTGTCAGCGGGTTTAATGATGTTGTCGTCCCGACGTTGAAACTGGGTCAGCGCCTCCCTTTCATCTGAAGTGAGGTTAGAACGTCTGAGTGGTCTTGGTCGCAGTTTCTGAATGTCAAAAAGCGTTTTCTCGATGAACAGGTCTAATGCCTTTGAAGATCCAGGGTTAGGTGTCCACGAAGACTTGGCTCTTGGAAATTCTGAAAAGTCATCAGCTGGGCTAGAGGGGGTGGGAGTGGCGGAGTTGTTGGTTTTAGTGCTAAAGAAGTATTTTAGTCGGAGAGTACGGTGAAATCTGTGTACGTCCTGTAGTACTGTATAATAGTCGGCCGATGGTCGTAAAGGAATGAGCGGAGGCCTTTGTTCAAGACCGCCCTCTCAAAGTCTGACAGAGGGAGATCAGGGGGAATGCAGACTACGCGATTGTCGGGCCTGTTATCCACCGGCTGGGTTGAAGGGGGAGTGGGGGGCAAGCGGGTACGAAGAACCGCCAATTTTGCGTGTTTAGGTCCAGATAGAGATTTGTATAGTGCATGGTTAGAGGTATTGATAACAGTACGGATGACACAGTACAAAAAGTAATTATGGGTGGTCAACTCGCGTAGGCGTGTCGATAGCTTTGTGATTTGAGACATGAGGTCAGATAGTTGGTACCCATAATTACACCGCATGCGACTGAAGGAGCATTGTCTGTCTATCTGTAACAAACGTGTCACGCACTGGCTGTTAAGATTGCCTGCTGGTGACCGCAGCCCAATATTGGTGAGCGCAGCTCAATATTGGTGAGCGCAGGCCAATATTGGTGAGCGCAGCCCAATATTGGTGAGCGCAGGCCAATATTGGTGAGCGCAGGCCGCAGCCCAATATTGGTGAGCGCAGCCCAATATTGGTGAGCGCAGCCCAATATTGGTGAGCGCAGCCCAATATTGGTAAGCGCAGGCCAATATTGGTTAGCGCTGCCCAATATTGGTGAGCGCAGGCAAATATTGGTTAGCGCAGCCCAATATTGGTGAGCGCAGACCAATATTGGTGAGCGTAGGTCAATACAAGTGAGCGCCCAATATTGGTGAGCGTAGGCCAATATTCGTCGCTAAAAGAAAGCAGGTAGTGCTGTCTACTGTTATAACGATAGCTCATTCATGTCTGATTAAGACCTGACTAACCATGTGTAATTCTAGGTCTGCCCTCCCACAGGACCACTCTCTGAACTTTCTTCCAAGTGTGATGATGCTCTGATGGTACATGTTCCTGTTGTTGTCATTGAGTATGCAGTCCGCCCTCCTAGGTTTATGTTCTATTGTGGCAACCCTTCCAATCGAAGTGTCTCCTTTTGCCATCCATGACATTTTTTTTTTTGGTTTGCATTTCTTTTATAGGGCATCGCTGTCAACATCAGCATCTTTCAGCTGATTGTTGATTTCTTGGCAAGATTATGCTCAGTAGTTTGCCATTGCTACTAACCCTCGTCTAATTCTTGTTTCTCTAGTGCCGTCAACATGTTTATATAGAGCATCGGGTTTGTCGGTAGCTACACACATACAGGCATTGGTCTGGGCTAATGTGTGTTAGGACCTTATTGATACAAATCCTGCATGTACTTAAATACCTCAATGGGCTATCTCCGAAATGCTGAAAAGATATAGAGAACTATGCTAACATCTGTTAACTTTATTCTATGTAATTATCATTAACTTTTCATTGTCCCTTACGTTCTGTTATTCCTTTTCAATTTTATGTGAAACAACAGATGCAAGGATGGCAAAAAGGAAACAGTTGTGTTGCTTGCTACTTTATGGATTATCATTGCTTAATTAAAAAGTACATTTAAGCTAATTACCTTGTTTCTTTCTTTCCTCTTGGCCTTTTCCCATTGACAGTTTCATCAAACAGATAATAACAAATACAGCGAACTTCGGAGACATACACATCGTTAGCATAGTAGTAGGCTAGAAGCTGGAGCAACTCTAAATATTAAAAAAGTGAAGACAGATTCATGAGCAATAACCATCAATTAAGTTAATTATTTTTGGGTGTAGAGTGACAATGCTTGAACTAAGTTATAACAGTCATTTACTGTCATTTACTGCCAATATAGTACCTTGCGGTATATGGCAGAGGGGTCTTTGAGCCTGAGGAATTAAGTAACAGTATATAACTAAAGAAAAGAATTGAAGCGTTTACATCTACATAATACAAAAACATTCTTAGAATACTGCACACCAAGAAGAGGAAAACTGCTGACATTCTAACAAATCTGAACATCGAAGAAAACTGACTAATAAACAGCATGATGTTTTGCAAACGGAAATACTATGGCACAAATACATGTCAAAACGGTTTATAAAGACCCTGTTTTATAAAGATCAGTTTTGTGAAGACCAGTGATAGAAGGTGTGGTTATTTAAAGGATAGGTCGACATCAGGAAGATTCACACATGACATCAAAGACACTTTCGGATAAACATTCATGAAGATTGAACTGGTAAAGGATCGAGCATATGTGGATAGTGAGGAGAGTGACGTTCTGCAAAGGATTTTCTATATATTGAGTAACCATAGTAACGCTGACGCAATACACTGACATAAAAATGACTGCGCCTATGTCACGGAAAGAGATATAAAATAAACGATACATTTGTATTTAATAAAGTTACTGGAAGTCCCATGATCCAGAAATTAAGGTGGTGGATGATTTTTTTAAAATGTTGCATATCCCTTACAGGACGTTGCAGTCAACACCAGCATTTTCCAGCTGCTGTTGATGTACTAGGCAAGTTTTACGTTCAGTAGTTTGCCATCGCTTTCTGAACGACCGGCTCCCATGCCAACACGTTATAACACAACGCGACACGGTCTGCTGCACAAATCGGTCGCAGCTGAGTTTTGAACGCCTGGTAGGCGGCTCACGAACCGCGTTCGCAAATCTTTGGCCACGGAGTCGGTTGGTGGATGATATGATCCCTTTACACCACCACTCTAATAACGTTCTTGACCCTTAACTTCCAGTTTATTTATTATGTACTCAAGTATCCGTTGATCATGTTCTCTGACGCCCCCCTTTAAAGTGGGATTCTCTATGCAAGAGGAGATATTAGAATTAGAACTGTCGTGGCAAAGAAGAAGAAGACGACGAAGAAGAAGAAGAAAAAGAAGTATAACTGCCTAAAACGCATCAACATTACAAATAAAAATATCAGTAAAATTTAAAAAAAATATTACCCCTCTATACGACTCTAATAACTTTCTTGACGCCTGACTCCCAATTAATTTATTATGTCCTAAAGTATCTTCTTTATGATGTTCCTTGATTTCCCTGGGAGATACCCTATGCAAGAAGCATATTAGAATTAGAACTGCATCGGCAAATAGGACATTTAGAGACAAACAGAAATATTACATAACAAAATGCACAACTTGATCTACGAGAAGAATCTACTATATGTACATCTGATCATTCGCATTATATGGTTCCGAAATATCGACAGTGGATAATCGTGATTAGCTGATTCAGTTAAAGTTAGTTGCATATCCTTTACAGGACGTCGCAGTCAAACCCGGCATTTTTTTGGCTGTTAGTGATTTCTTGGCAAATTTACGTTCAGTAGTTTCCTATTGCTTTCTGAACGACCGACACTCATACCTTTTTTTTTAAACAAACAACGCAAGGCGGTCTGCTGCCAAATCGCCTGTAGCTGTGTTTCAAACGTGGTACGCAGGATTACGAACTGCGCCTGTAACCCTTCGCCACAGAGCGAAAAATAGGCGTGGACCAAACATGGTACACAATGAAATTAACAAGTATTATAATGTAAATGACCATTCACTGAGCATTGACTGAAAGTGCATAAGATGCAACGAAACAAAACAAATAACACGATGACCTAAGTATGGCGATGTATCGTCCATCTGTCGAAATGGGAGGCCACTATATATTATCCTTCGGCACTGAATCAGTTACAACACATAAAGGAGTTGAAATGTTGTTTTGCTGAAAAGTGATAGAAAACTGACAAACTTAGCAAGTTCTGCAACATATAAAACGTGGTGTTGGTGAAAAGTGATAGAAAAACTGACAAACTGAGCAAGTTCTGCAACACATAATATGTGGTGTTGCTGAAAAGTGATAGAAAAACTGACAAACTGAGCAAGTTCTGCAACGTATAATATGTGGTATTGCTGAAAAGTGATAGAAAAACTGACAAACTGAGCAAGTTCTGCAACACATAATATGTGGTGTTGCTGAAAAAGTGATAGAAAAACTGACAAACTTAGCAAGTTCTGCAACATATAAAACGTGGTGTTGGTGAAAAGTGATAGAAAAACTGACAAACTGAGCAAGTTCTGCAATATATAATTGAACAAAAAATAATGCTTGAAGTAATAACGAGAGCTCTCAATTTGTAGTGACATCCGTATACGCGAAGAAGCACGAAAAGGGGGGGGGGGGAAGAATTAGAAGGTAACATGATAGGAAGAATTAAAGAATTAAAAAGAGAGGCGCAAGACAGTCAAATATGGAATGGAATGAACAGGAAGCTTCACGACCAGTCCAAAGGCGGAAATACTTGATGCTGCTGAGTATGATGTTTACGATGGTCGTATTGGTGGTAATGAAAATGGTGAAAATAATTAAGGGGACACCTATAGAAGCAAATGGAGAAAAGGAAAAGGAAGAAGGAGGAGGAGAGTACAAAATAAGTATAACTGCCTAAAACGCATGGACATTACAAATAAAATACAAGAGTAATATAAATCGGAATACAAATAGCCTTCAGTTTATAATACATGCAACATTCCTTCAGTTTATAATACATGTATCATTCCTTCAGAAACTGTTTTAGAAATCCATGTAAAATTACTAATGTGTAAGTCAACTAAAAATAAATAATTAAATTTCCTTTTCTACATTGATAAATGTAAGACATACTCAAGATATGATACCTAATAATGTAAATATGACATAAAAATTTAGTTAATGAGCACAAATACAATAAAACAATAAATAACATACTAACTTCTATATAATCATTTGTTAACATGTCGATTTGGATTACGTTTAGATACTAACGTGCAGTATGAGTAATCTTTCTTCAAATAAACAGATGAGGGTAAGGGAAGTGGCTGTACTCACCTCTCAAAGTCGTGGCTCATAATATGAAAGCCTATCACTCTAACAACAGCATATGCCATGGTAATGTCTTCAGTTAAAATGTTTTCTAAAATACATATGTGCATTAACACAAAACTTATCAAGTCCTATATCTGTAGCTTAACAGCCACTTACATTATTATCACAAAACATTTAAAAATATGTCTGTAGTGTTCATGCAACTTACTTTATTAACTAAAAAGTTATAAAACTATGTCTGTAGTTTACACGCAAATTACATCAATAACACAGAACGTAAACAGCTCTATAGTTTACACGCTACTTACTTTAAAATGTTATCCACGGATCTGATTAAATGATGTAAAAATCAGCAGATTGTTCTCCTTCTCATGTACACGGATCAAACAATTGATTAACGTCACTCAACATCAAAACATCACATCAACGATATAATACTAGTTTGGCTGATGTTTGTACAATTGTATGCCAGCTAGATATGGGCTAGTTCTTGCGTCATTCGTCGAATTTAAAACCTGTAGTCTTGAACGCAAAATACTTTAATAATGTATCTTTGTCAGTATATACATTCCACACATAATTCATATTACTCGTACTAGCACCATAGTATAGACTCCAGCGACGTTACAAAATTCACTGCGGTGCTGTCTCCTTCAAAAGGTCTCAGCAAGGAACTAGCCATACGTAAATCCGACGTATCAAACAGACACACTATATCAGCCACGAGTTACGCCCCTGATTCTAATAGCCTATAAATATTTATAAACCCCTCTGCCATCAAATGTGAAAGTTATCCCCGGTTCCGTGGGCAATTTTTGCTCTGTTACAAAAGTCAAGACGATGAGACTGGAGAATAACACACTTGAACACACTTGAACACACTTGAACATCAAGAAGCAATCATGATGTTTTATTTCTGATTCCTCGTGGTTATGCATTCAGATTGCTTGGTTTCCTTAAGCTGTCCTCACCCCTTTCTAGAGGTTATGAAAGTTATAATGGTATGGGCAATCATTTGTCAGTTACTTCCGTCCTGTCTCCGTTACATTATAATTGTGGATGTAAATGTATAAGCGAGCACGTGAGAGCGCACAAGACAGAACGACACGCAGGGCAAACAGACAAACAATCAGACGGACGGACTGACCGACCGACCGACCGACCCAACCGACCGACTGATGGACGGAGGGCGTGTGGATGGATGGATGGATGGATGGATGGATGTATGCGTGAATCTTGTAAGAGGCGACTATGGAGGGTTAGTTGGACACTGGCTTCCTTATGCCATAGAAAACTTAAGCTGCAAAACATATCCAACCATAAACAAGTCTACTTGTGTGATATTCGCTGGCACGGGAATGGAGCATAATGGGGACGACCCGTTGCCGTGAAGTTGGAACCTCGACTAACTAACAAACTAAACAAGTCTACTAAAATTTAAAAAAAAAACAACTCAAAGAATCCAGATGAAAGAAGGCTTTTGTCGCAGATGAAGCAAAACATTATGCCCAGAAGACCTTGAGGCGTCTGAATCATTAATTTACATTTTCTCATCAAGAAATACAAAATTAGAAGCTGCGATGAATAATAAAAGCAAGGCACGAAAGGAGCAGAGGCAGACAGCAAAAGACAGGAGAAATTTGCGTGTGTGTGTATGTGAGTGTGTGTGGGTGTGTGTGAGTGTGTGGTGTATCTATGTGTGTGTGTGTATGTGTGTGTGTGTGAGTGTGTGGTGTATCTATGTGTGTGTATGTGTGTGTGTGTCTGTGTGTCGTGTGAGAGTGGGGGTGGTGATTCGACGCCTGGACTTTTCGCCTGCTAAGTGAAAGAAAGTTTGGCCATCTACTCCTCCGTTAATTCAGGATCACAAACTGATGCCTCTATCACATGATAGACTCATAGCCAGAAACTGGTTCGGGACACATTTCTAGTATTTTCTAGTACATCAATGCGGGACTCGCCACACCACAGTGGCTCGCTTGACCACTTGACGGCCCTGGGTCTTTTTTTAAATTTTGCGCTCGCTCGATTTGAACTCAAACGTAGTCCATACACACAATACATCTAGTTGCACTGGCCTGAATTGTGAGTGAGGATTAGCTTTCCCTATTACCAGTGTCTCACTTTTTTAAATCGAAACCCACTCCGGCTTCAGAGGTAGTTGCAATTTACGTCCCCATGGCAAGGACGAGAAGTCAACATTTTAGTCTAACTGTCCAGTGTATTTGTTGAACCCCTTACCACGGAATCAGCACACCAGATGTTTAAGAACGCATAATCTTATTCATTCGGCCATGCTGACCTCGCCCCGAGTCCTATCAAGGTGAACTGTGAAACTGACCTGGGCTCCAAGGTGGGCCCAGCATAAAGAGGCTTCCAGGAAATGGCCAGGGGAATAAAGGCAGTCGCCGTGTCTTGACCGTTCCACTACTCTTTACCTGATTGGCTTATAAAATCATGGGTCGAGCATCATACACTCATTTCGCTTTCAGTCGTCTTACAAGGGACTTTTACCTGTTTATTAAGAGGAGGCTTCAAATGAAAACCTTAAAAGTGTGATAGAAATAACAATAACCATGCCATTGTCTTGTAACCTGTCAATATTGTTGTTAATGGTGTCAAGTGTTTTACGCACGTGACATCATGGTGCAGACGAACACGGTGATGACTTCAGAACAGTTTAAATATGGGCGTCCCAATTTTGACATGCACTAAAAAGGATCAGTGTTCTGTTATCCGTTGTAGAAAACATTAAGTGTAAAATATAGTTCATAATGTTCATCACACAAATGAACAGAAAATCGACTTATAAGATAATGCTATGTATATAGCAGTTATGTCTAAAATAAACATTAAAGATGCAATAAGATATATGATACTAGTTCCATATGTATAGATCAATTGTCATTCAGTAGGTGAAAGCGGTCAAATTCACATCCAAAATCTTTAGTTTCGAATAAATTTCTGTTCCAGTTTTAGACTGGTTGAACTGAGCGCCAAGGTCAATGAAAACAAATATCCTAACCTCCAAGCAGAATTCTGTTACATATCTACAGAGCCGATGATAATTATAACCAGAAAAATTACTTTGGGTATGATTTGTCTTAAGAAATGTCTGTAACACTTGTACTTATGAACCACCATGGGAGCTCGCTGACACTCAGTACTCCGGGGGAAAGACCGTTGCGGACACATAATCAGATTGCAACATGTACCATTGATATTAGTACTCTTCGCTGGTTGTTGAAGATGAGGATGGAATACATATGAGAATATCCGACTGCTGTGATGTTGGTTCTTTAAGAACCTTGTGGTTGTTACAAAAGTTTGTTTTCCCACTCAATATTTGACATTAGTGTGCTTTTATTGACAAACATAGATTCACTGTCCTCACAATATCAGTACTGTTAGTAGATTTAAGTGGTGATTTTAGCACAGGCTCAGCTAGATGGAGCCAGCAAAATTTTACAATGCAAGTTTCCTTTCTTTCTCAGAGTGTTGGATACCTACCAGTCATTAATGTCTATATTAAAATGTGTTTGCCATGTTTAATTCTAACTTGAGCCTGCTCTGTTACTTGTTAACTAAACCAATAGTATAGATATACTGAATGCTGAACGAGAAGTAAGACTTTTGCAAGACCCAAGCGATGACTGTAAATCTATAACTATGGTTCAAACTGCAAGAACAACAAGTTCAAAGAGGTGTGGGCAGGACAAGAACACTATACAGGAAGCCAAAGAAGATTGATAAACCAACACAGGAACTGGTGCCGTGAGCCGCTACACGCTGCAGGATTTACTGAGGAGGGGATACGAGCACTTACTGGACTGAATGGTTTGATGTGCAATGATGATATGTTGACTAACTTGTAAACTCAACATGACTGCTTTATCGATGGCATAATATGAAGTTTAACTGCTTGTATCCAGGATGGTAGATTAGCAATAAAGTTCATACGTGTGATTTGTAGGATGTTGCAGTCAACCTAACATTTATTGGCTGTTTGTGATTTACTTAGCAATTTTACATTCAGTAGTTTGTCATTGCTTTCTAAATGGCAGATGCTCATACCATCAAAATCAACGCAAAGCAATCTGCTTTCAAATCACCTATGGCTAATTTCAAACCCTTGATCCTGAAGGTCATGGAATTGCTAAAACTGTGCTCCCTAAACCCTTAGGACACAGACACGGACTTAGCTATATAATTGAGTATATTCACTAATTGATAGTCATTGAACTGTAGATAACTGTAGAAATACTACAAATGCCTTGTATATACACAAAATCATATAGTAGTTTGTTGTCCACAATCTCAACACAACTGTCAATAACTGTAGAAATACAACAAATACCTTACATATACACAAAATCATCGTGTAATTTGTTGTTCACAATTTCAGCACAACTAGATCACCGTAGAAATACTACACATACCTTACATATACACAAAATCATCTTGTAGTTTGTTTTCCACAATCTCAACACAACTGTGAATAACTGTAGAAATACAACAAATACCTTACATATACACAAAATCATCGTGTAGTTTGTTGTTCACAGTTTCAGCACAACTAGATCACCGTAGAAATACTACACATACCTTACATATACACAAAATCATCTTCATGGCAAACACGATTAATGGGCAGTACTATGCAGATCTCCGTATCAAACTAAGAAAGGCTGTGAGCAGAAAACGAGGGATAGCGCGTACTACAAATTCTGCCATTGCTTCAAGACAACGCACCCTCCCATGAAGCACGGCTTGTGCTGCAAACTGCCAACGATTTGAATATTGAAATTCTTCCACACCCACCATATTCTCCAGATTTGGCTCCATCAGACTTTTTTTTTCTTTTCCCAAATCTTTAAAAAAAGCAGCTGAAATGAAATCGTTTTCACATTGAAGAAGATGTCATACTAGCTTGTGATAAGCTGGTTTAGTTCGAAAATTAGGTTGTTTTATTCTGAAGGTCTTTTCAAGGTCACGCATATATGGCAGAAATGCATAAATTCAGGTGGTGGCAACATTGAGAAGGAATAAGCACTGTGCGAAATTTCAATTTTCTCCGCCTACTCCTTCATGGTCAGGCTAAAGACTTATGAGAAGCCCCTTGTATCTGTGAAGGGGGGAAATCTATATAAATTTATCGGCGAATGAAGGTCCAATATGGCTATGCATGCCTGTCAGTCCAGCAAGTGTATAAGTGGAGTAGGATATTTCAAAACATGTTGGTCCTATGAAGATGTAAAGGAGGTGGTGCATGAGTGGTTACACAAGCGAACAATAGAATGTTGTTCTATATGAACTCAAGCACTTTATTGGCGCTGAGGACTTGTATTGAACGCTGTGGTGGCTACATCTAAAAATAATACATTAGTTCTTTACTCTTTTCAGAATGTATTCACACACACAAAACGTTTAAGGTTTTCATTTGACTCTTACATCAATGTGGCTATCAGAGGAAATCGTTTAAATGCCAAACTGTAAACTTCAGCTACTCGCACATATGACAACTCCTTGAGGAAGAACAATCAACAATTTGAAATGGGAAAATCCAGTGTCCTGTAAAAGATTTTTTAAAAGACACTATGATAAAATCGATGATGGCAGTAACGACGGAAGGCTAACTTCAGGCGAAAGACACAGTTCCATTTCCAGAGAATGATCCCGTTTATACTTCATTAGGTGGTGTCCGACCTATCTGCTTAACTAGGGATTAAGCGCTTAAATGGTGTCTCTAGTCCAGTCGGCCAATCACTTCGCTATCACTGCTAGATAGAGAATACAACCAATTCTGAATAAGTGTGCTGCTCTTCTCACCGAATCGATGAAATTAACACATGCAAATATTAAGTTGTTGTTCAAGATCTCAGCTCTTATTTTCCTGTCTGTCTATCTATCTGTCTGTCTCTCTTCTACCCACCCACACACCCACCCATCTATCTATCTATCTATCTATCTATCTATCTATCTATCTATCTATCTATCTATCTATCTATCCATCCATCCATCCATCCATCCATCCGTCTGTCCGTCCGTCCATCCGTGTGTCCGTCCGTCCGTCAGTCTGTCTGCCTGTCCGTCCGTCCATCCATCTGTCTGTCTGTCTGTCCGCACACACGCCGATCTGTCTGTTTGTCTATCCATTCGTCAGCCCACCCGCCTATCTATCTGTCTGTCTATCTGTCCACCCAAACGCGCGTCTGTCTGTCCGTCAACCCATGTGCCTGTCCGTCTGTCGACTGAGGACCCACTTCCATCAGTCGCCAATCTGTCTACATCCCTCCTGTCTGTCTGTGCGTCATACTGTCTGTCTGTCTGTCTGTCTGTCTGTCCGTCCAACCGTCCATCCGACTGTCTCTCTGTATGTCTGTCCGCCCCTCCGTCCGACCCTCCGTCTGTCTGTCTGTCTGTCTGTCTGTCTGTCTGTCTGTCTGTCTGTCTACTTGTGATTGTAGTAAATGTCGAGAGACTGCCAGGCTGCTGGATGTAGGCACACAATCAAGTTGATCTAGGAGTGCCCACGTTCTCGCCTGCGTTACAACTTGAGCAGCACAGCTTCAGGATAAGGGCTTTATTAACATATGGTGACATAATCAAGTGCTGATGTTTTGCCTTCTCATTGTGAATAGTTCACATTCACACATGACCACTGGCATATTGCTTGCTGCATGGTTCAAAACTCCTGTTGCAGCCGGGAGAGCAGAGTAGAGATGATAGCTCAGCTTTGAAAAATATCCGCATGGCTTCTATATTAACCACTCTGGTCTTCATATTGCGGAACTGTTGTAACTAATAGGAGAAGGGGCGGCGGCGAGTATCTGTCGCCGTAAAACCAGTGTGTTCTAGATAGGAATGTCCGTACATGCATGTGCAGATACGCGTGTACATAATACATATCTAAACCCACGTAAGACGACAGTCTACCCCAGCAATAAAAGGTGAGAAAGATAAAGGCAACCAGCCAGGAGGTGCACCAAAGCCATCAGGATGCCACGCAAACACGTTAAGCAAACGAAAGAAGAGGTTGAATCTTATTGTAATGTGCTTTAGATGTTATTTTCTAAATACCTAATTTCAAAAAATTAATTATAGACGGTATTATTTTTATTATTGTTATTAATATTATTATTATTATTATTATTCCTATTCGTCTTCTTTGTTCTTCTTCTTCTTCTCCTTCTCTCGGTTTTTCTTCTTCGTCTGCTTAGCATTGAGTTTGAATTTGATGACACTGTTAACGTTTAATCATTTTTCTTTGAAACAAAAGAAACATTGACCTCAAGTAGTTTCCTGCTATAAGTCTGTAATGTGAAAAGGCCATCATATTTTCTAGGCCTGATTGCAAGGTCTTTTCCTCACTTAGCAAGACGACGAACACAAGCTTCAAACCCTCGCCCGACCGCGCTCATGACATAAGCTCAGCTGCTTTGTTTTCCATCAGTGAAATATTTCTGCAAGAAATCAGAAGTTATATACAATATTGTTAATTAATTTTAGGTATACATGGCTGTAAATATGGAAAGAACGACTCTTATAGTGAAGAACAGATTTAAGATGGATGGATTAATAGGCAGGCCTTCTATTATATGTAAATAAAATCATTTTTTTTAACACCTTGGAAAGAATCATCATCACCCCACAGCGAAAGAAATAACCTTTCGGCCACGTCGACTTCCTGCTGTGAACATTAACGTCCCCTATTCTTCTATTACTATACTGTTTAGAAAGAAGGTAGAGCCGCTGTGGCAAGGTTGCTAGCATATTTACCTATCGACCTGGTGATCTTATGGAATCCATATCGACGCGGATCTGTCAATGTTAGTTAACCTGGGCCTCCCAGGAGACCCGGTTTAACTGATTAAGTGCTATGAGATTATAAATCGTCTTATCAAAACCATAGGCTTATAGATCAAACTATGGTTAAAATATTACTACAGTAGTTTTCCTTATGCCGCCTCTTTTATTCCCATTGTTCGCAATCCATTTTTTGTTTGGTCCAAATCTACTTACTGTTTGGTACTGAATCTGTTAAAATTGTTTGCAGGAAAAGTTGTGTGAAGTAAAGTCTGCCTGCCTGGTATTGATTGCATCTCACATCGAGTGCCGATTGGACTTCCAAATATGGAGCTAGCACACTATACCAAACACGCATCAAGGCGCGTAAAATTACTACACTCAAAAGGTCATACAATTTACATTAACAAAAGACCTTGTTCAAAGGAACTTCGTATTATCAAGTTTTCACAATGAAGAAATATTCGTATTCCCAGGGATTAGCAAATATGTGGACATTTTGAAGAGGGATTTGATAATCTTTATAGATTACGGGGACTTAACAAATATCTGTGGGCATAGTTATATATTTGGGTTTTGGAGAATCTGAATGAAACGGGTTTTGCTCAGCTCCAGTTAGTGTGCTGATATATAGTGTGCAATCATCGAACACACTGTCAACTCATATTAATAGCTATAGGATACAGTGCCAGATACAGAATGTAATGGTAATGTGGGTAGAATGACTGTTTTCCTTTAACTTCTTTTTTCTGATTGTGTTCTTTTTCTGTCTCTGTTTGATTTGTCAGCCCTTTCTCTTTAAGAACCACTTGGTTTTGCAACTCTGTCTCTTTAATAACTACTTAAATTTGTAACACTTTCTTTTTAATAACTACTTGGCATTGTAGACATTTTTCTAACACACACACACACGCGCACGCACGCACGCACGCACGCACACACACATATATATATATATATATATATATATATATATATATATATATATATATATATATATATATATATAATATATATATATATATATATATATATACATATATATAAAACAGAGTGTATGTGGGTGTGTTTGTAGTTGGCTATGTATTGGATGCGTTCGATAACGGTACATTCGATTGAGATGAAATTTTCTACACGTCTTCCTTTCATTCCTGTGCAACCGACTATAATAGTTTCTTAGTGTAAAATCGGCTACTTACTTAATAACATTTAATTTTTCATTTTTCATTATATAATTCTATATAGCAGGGGGGACTTCACTCTAGAAAAGTTATTTCAAGGGGCATAACTTTTAATAACATTTCTATATACTTTATAGTCATATTGTTGGACTTACTTGCACTATTGTTAAACTCTTTGTCTATAGTTATTTTCAGGCATATGAGTTATAATAAATAATGATATAATCTTTAAGGCATTTTCAAAGTTTTCATAAAAATAATGCCATAATGCATAACATTGTAACCCATCTTTTTCTGCTTAAAGAAGTTATACAACTGTCATGTCGGTGATTAAAAACAGTTCCATTAAAAGTAATGGATGGTGTGTGAAGGACATTCTTTAAGTTACTGTGCGCCAGGAGCTGGGCAAAACCACGCCAGGTCAGATAGATAGACAGACAGACAGATAGTCGGGAACGGGAGCTTATTTGACTACTTATATGAATTAAACGGCATGCTCCCCACCAGGGACTGGGTGAAGCCGGGCCGGGTCAGACAGACAGACAGATAGACAGACAGACAGATAGTCGGGAACGGGAGAGCTTATATGACTACTTATATGAATTAAATGAGATGCTCCCCTCCAGGGACTGGGTGAAGCCGGGCCGGGTCAGCCAGACAGACAGACAGACAGACAAACAAGCAGACAGACTGATAGATAGATAGATCCCCTCCAGGGCCTGGGCGAAGCCGGGCCGGGTCAGCTAGTATATATATATATATATATAATATATATAATATATATATATATATATTATATATATATATATATATAATCATATATATATAGATAATTTCCTAATCGTGTGTGTGTGTGTGAGCGTGTGTGTATGGGGAAAGGGGGGGGGGGGAGACACTGAAAAGCACTTGCATCGCAAGTATGGATTCCAATTTGAGCTTAGTAAATTTTATCATTGTGGACCTACCATCATTTAATTAATTTCAGCCCGGTTATTATTATTTGGTTTTATATCATCTCTTTTATCGCTAATCATAGCATCATCACTATCGCTATCACTATCTCTTTATCCTCCCAATATTACCCGTGAAAGACGGTAGGGCACGATTAGTGGTGGACTAAATAAATCATTTGGTTTGATAGAAACAATTCAAGCGTCCGTCGTACGAAAACGCTTGGCTCTAGTCCGATTAGATCATTGTTGCTGGAACTTAGTGCAAATCACAACACTGTCGCCTTACTCTTGTTTCTTGAGACCGCTTTCAGCGTTCAGCGTTATGTCTATCTAGTGCTTAGTTTAGTTTATCTCTAATGTGTCTGTGTTTGTGCTATCTAGCCGGCTCCGTGGCGAAGGTCTTACGGACGCAGTTCGTAATCCCGCATACCCGCGTTTGAAACATAGCTGCAGACGATTTGGCAGCAGACCGCCTTGCGCTGTTTTTTTTTAAACAAAATGGTATGAGTGCCGGTTGATCAGCCAGCAATGGCAAACTACTAAACGTAAACTTGCCAAGAGATGACAACAGCAAACAATGCTGGTGTTGAATGCGACGTCCTGTAAAGGATATGCAATTAACCTTTTGGGGGTGCTATTTGCGCTGGATTCCGTGTGACAGAAACTTCTCCAAGATGCGATTTTTTATTCATCATACTTAAAACAGATTTTCCATACTCATTAGAGGAACCCAATCGTTTAGTGACTTTTGTATGAAGTAGATTGTTGTTCAATGTTGCTATTCGTACATTATCCAACTTTTCACTCCTTTGTAATTGATATTTCTTTCTGGGAAGTTGTTCACTAGCTTTATCTTACAGACTCTATACTTGTGTACATAGATTATTAGGTAGTATGCTTTATTTCATACTCAATTAACTTATCAAATTAAATCAGCAGTCCTAGTAACACTAGTAAATTTCGCAACACTTGGAGAAAGATAGCTGCAGTACCAAGCTGCAGTACCAAGCTACAGTATCAAGCTACAGTATCAAGCTGCAGTACCAAGCTACAGTACCAAGCTGCAGTACCAAGCAATTTGTTTGTACCAAGCTCTTTGTTTCACTCGTTAATTGGATATTGGTTATTGTACGTATATCAGACTTTTCATAAGCTTCCAATAAGTCTACTAAGATTAATTAGTCTCCGTAAACATAGTGACATCATGGTTAGCAGATTTCCCTGATGTGCGGAAAAACATTGTGTCTCTGGAGAAACGTTGTTAGACTGGGCGGATAAAAAGTACACAGAAGCCACAGAAAGAGCGGACGGTGCTCACGAGAGAGAACTGAACAAGTCGGTAATTTAGGCAAAAATAAAGGCACAAGAGATTGAGGCACAGATGCCAGGACACAGACAGCAGCTGATGCTAAAAGATTAGCCAGAGAGCTAGCCATGGAGGAGAAGGGAATATCATTAAAGGGGAAAATAAAATATTGTCCAAGGTGAAAGCTGAAATATAAATAGTCATTACAAATAGAGTTAGGAAACCAAAGTGTTATTAAAGAGGAAGCACCACAAAACCAATGTAGTTGTTATTAACGAGAAAGAGTTACAAAACCAAGTAGTATTAAAGAGAAAGGTGTTCAAACCCAAGTAGTTATTACAAAGAAAGGGTTTACTCACAACCAAAGTAGTTATTAAAGAAAAATGTCTACACAGCCAAGTAGTTATTAAAAAGAAAGTGTTTACAAAACTAAGTAGTTATTAAAGAGACAGAGTTACACACCATGTGGTTTCTTTACAGAGAAAGGGCTGAACAAATCAAACAGAGACCGAACAAAAGAATACAATCAGGAAAAAAAGAATTTCAAGGAAATCAGTTCATTCTACCCACATTGCCATTACATTCTGTATCTGGCACTGTATCCTATAACTATTTCACCGAACTTGAGACAACAAACCCTTCTTTGCAGGAGTGTTTCTGGGTATCATAACCTGTTACTACATATACCAATACCGTATCGAAAAGCATTTTTCTACAGCCAGTAAAAGCCGAATGCATGGTCACTGATGAACACAAAGCAGTCACACTAAATAAATATGTTCACATGTTTAATACACCTAATTTCTCTGTTCGCGCGAGTCTCTTCATTTTTTGAAGCTCATCTTGAAGGCCCTACTTACGTAGAGGATATGTGTGTTTTCAGCGAAAGCATGACGGAACATTTGCCAGCTCTCAGAAGGGTATTCCAGAGGGTTAAAGATTTTAGTGTGACAGTGAAACCACACAAAGTTCAAACTGGGTTCAATAAAATTAACTTCCATGGTCACAAAGTTTATAGTGTGTTCCTTAGAAGTGATGACTAAAATATTTTTAAGATCTTAACTTTGAGTCCTCCTAAAATAAAACAAAAAGGACATGCGAAGTTTGCTTGGCCTTGTGGATTAATATGATAAGTTCATCCCCAAGTTTGCAGAAATGGCACCCATATTATCTAGACTTCTCAAAAAAGAAGAACCCGATAAAATCATTTTGGACTGACTAACTCGACAATTCGCTGACAGAAATAAAGTTGCTTTTCTCAAAACCTCCAATCATGAAATTACCCGATTTCGAATCCCATTTATCCTCAGATGCAAAAGCCAAACTGTCGTGGCTGGGTATCTCTCCAACTACCTGACGGAATCCTCCACCCTGTCTTATACGTTAGCAGAAAACCGACTCCAGCCGAACAGCGTTATTCAAGGGCTGAACGTATGTGTCGAGCTGTGGTGCTCTCTACTTTCAAGTTGGCAATATACATACTTGGACAACAAGTCAGATAATCAGCCATTGTTAATCTTTAAGACTGACTGTCCGAAAAAGCAACGGTAAATCTCGATGGGCACTTCTACTGCAACATGTCTCATTTAATCTCACAAACATACAAGTAATCAAAGACAACCGTATAGTCCGATGGACACTAGTACTGCAACATTTCTGATTTAATCTCTCACACATACAAGGAATTAACAACAATCATATAGTCCGATAGACACTAATACTGTAACATTTCTCATTTGATCTTACACATACAAGGAATCAAAAACAATCTGGCGGATCTCCTGAATCGCATGCAACCTAACAGTGCTACATACAAATCAAAACACAATCTGCTATGTGTCGTTGAATAAAAACATTTCAGAATGATACAGTTTCAAGTCTTTAAATTCTACGTTTTAAAACATCTTCACGAAATGTAAGGTTATATGCAAAAGGAAAAAGCAATTGTTAGGAGTTTGGTATTATTGTGTGCTTAAATGTGTGTTTTGAATTCAGGATTCTTTACAACTCATCATCCTTTTATGAAAGAATTTTCTTTGAAACATATTTATGTAATTGTTTTTTTTTTGTTTAAAGTATTCTTCAGTCATTGCCTTTTGCAACCCAGTTACTCCATGTCCTTTTGTTTCTAATGTTCTGATTAAAAACGAAATTAGTGATTATTCCGTACGCCTTCCATGAACAGAAATCTCAAGATTATTGGTACATACTGGTTATGTTTCGGTACCCGCAAACTCATTCCATGCTCTGGATCAGTGGTTCTCAACCGGTGGGGAATTCCCTCCAGGGGGGAATTTTAGGGTTTCCAGGAGGGGAATTAAGAGTTGAGTTGAGTTGAGTTAAGAGCCGACATCACTGTACTCAGGACATTCCCATACGTGCTTCGTCCCCTAATTAAGATTATTTCAAGATCGCGTTAATACAAGAACCGATTACCTGATATTGTTTTTCCCTCCCTACTTTACGGTTTCGTACTTTTCGCTCTTCTTAAATTCGTTTTATAACCTAAGTAGACCCGCAAATCATGTTTTATATAGACGTCTAGACTTGTTCTAGTATGTGTTATTAAATTTAGCTTCCATTTTTACGTATACTGTGTAGGGGCGGGGAGGGGAGTTACAGGGAGCACATACAAAAGGGGGGATGACGTTCTGAACACTTGGTGAAGGGGTGCATGCGCCAAACAAAGGTTGAGAACCACTGCTCTAGATAGTCCCTAACAACAAAATGAAGACTGCATTAGCAAAATAGTAAAATGTCTCTTCCAGAGTTACTACTGTGATTGTTATGAAGCATTATTATTATAATTATTCTACCATGACAGGTGATACATATAGTTATTGTTGAAAATGTATAACTCATTTGATATGATATTATGTCAGGGTCAAGTCTTAGCCAAGTAAACAAGGATTGCTACAAAAGAGACGAGGTTGAAACAGTGGAAACATGGAAAGAAGTATACAAATACCTGATTCAAAGATAGACTGAATGAATCATCTTTCCATTATAAGCTTGGCACAATAAGATAACAGAAATAACTCTGTTTGAACCTGGCGGTGTAGGTCTCTATAGCTGATAAAGTGCCTGAGGGTGTGACAGATGGGGTCTTGAATGGGCTGTAGGGGAAAGCACTTTTCTTGATGACTATGGGGAACCATCTTTGCAGATGTTCTGTGTGGAAGAAGTGGTTCACGTGGCATTTAATCGGTCCTGAGAGATGGACGGGATGGTTAAGCTCAAAGAATCTGGTTACATGACACGTAACAATGCATTATATATTTCATAAATATTGCCATATCCATGCATTTCTTTGTTTTATGTTTGAATAATTGTATGATGTTTCATAAAGTCGTGTAACTTTAAGAGCCAGTTATGAGGGTACGGAATTTCATCCCAAGAGACTACATCATCATCATCATCATCAAGTGCCGTGCAGGCTGACGTAGGCGTTCGTGGCTCTCCTCAGATCTCGGTCTTTGGTGTTCTGGATCAACTCTGCTGATGATATTCCTGCATGCCACCGTCTCAATCCGTCCAGCATAATTTCTCTTGGTCTGCCTCTGCCTCTCTTTCCCTCGATCTTTCCAGTTGTCACGATGTTCTCCAAAGCCTCTCTTCTCATCACATGACTAAAGAAAACAGTTTATCTCTTTCTTATTGTTGTATATAGTGTTCTAGTTTCATTAGCCTCTTTCAGGCAATCATTGTTAGTTACTATGGCAGTCAAGGAATTCGCAACATTCGTCTTAAAAAACACATCTCTGAGACTGTACATAGACATTCAAATTTCCTAAATACATGTAATGACAGTTGAGACTTACGGCTTAGTACAAACTGAAACGGGACAGTAGAAACATTATGATACTTGATGATGTCAGAAAGTATCATTTGCATGTAGGAGTGAATGTATAGTTAAATGTGTGTATAAATGTATGGCAGACAAATGTCTAGGTTAGGAGTTAAAACAAAATACAATAAGGGCTAATAGACAACCAGAGCAGAAGAACTGTTAACAAAGACAGACAATACGAAAGGTTAAAAGTTCATCATCATCAAGTGCCGTGCCGGCTGGCGTAGGCGTTCATGGCTCTCCATAGATCTCGGTCTTTGGTTTTCTGGATCAACTCTGCTGCTGATATTCCTCCATGCCACCGTCTCAATCCATCCAGCATCATTTCTCTTGGTCGACCTCTGCCTCTCTTCCCCTCGATCTTTCCAGTTGTTACGATGTTCTCCAATGCCTCTCTTCTAATCACGTGACCGAAGAAAGATGTTTGTCTCTGTCTTATTGTTGTATATAGTATAGTATAGTATAGTATAGTATGGTATAGTATAGTATATAGATACCGTATATAGTATAGTATAGTATAGTATAGTATAGTATAGTATAGTATAGTATAGTATAGTATAGTATAGTATAGTATATAGTTGTTAAAAGTTCAGGTCAGTGCAATTGTGCAACGCCACGCCGCTAGAGAAACACGGACCGGCGTTGAACGAGAGCCGACAAGGACCTTCGGACAAAGACGCGACTTTGGTGTTAGTTCCAGTGAGACAAGACATATCTGATAAGTACACATAGTCATCATCCAGTGTCTTGACGGCTAGCGTGCGCGATCATGCCTCTCTACAAATTACGGTCTGTGGCGTCATGGATCAATTCGTGTGTTGACTCATTCTCGTGCCATGACACTAAACTGTCAAGTATCTTCGCACGTTATTTTCCTCTATCTTACTTTCCGTAAATCTTTCCGGTTGTCAGAAGATGTTCCAGTTTTTGTTTTCTCATAACGAGGCCAAATAAAATATGTCTGCCTCTTTCTGATGTTTGTAAATAAGTGGTCTTTTGCGACACAGCTTACCTTAACCTTCAAACGTCCTGATTACTCATTTTGGTTGTCCAATTAATTTTTAGCATTCTTCTATAAAACCATATCTCCAAGGCTTTCTAAATGTTTTGCGTATCCTTTACAGGACATCGCTGTCAACATCAGCATCTTTCAGCTGATTGTTGATTTCTTGGCAAATTACGCTCAGTAGTTTGCCATTGCTTTCTGAGCGGCCGGCTCATTTGTCCCGCAAGTCACCAGCGCGGGTAGAACCGCTTCCAATTCTCGCGCGCTGCGAGACCCTGCGTGGATAAACGGGATTACGGAGAAAGTAGGTTAACTCCTCGGCCAGAGAGACCGGCCCAAGGCTTCTATCGATTTCTTTTCCGCTTGTTTACTAATTGATACAGAAGTAATTGTAGTAAAATCTTGTTGTGAACAATTAAGACTTAGACATATTTGTAACATTTGAAAAAAGGCTATCGACAAACAACAAGATCAGATATTCGTCATGGACATCTTTAAACAAGCAGATCACAAAGAGTTTTCTCTTGGGCCATTTTGTTTAGACAAAGAAAATTACGAAATTGTCGTCTCCGCATCATAGGGAGAATATTTAGTTCACTTAACGATGAGTAGGAAATGTACAGGCATGTCTTGTGGTAGGAAAACACTGTTGCTGATGTAACATCTGTGGAGTGGGTGAAGAAGTGTCCCAGAGAAGCATCATATACCAACAGAGTACGAGTGTGTAGGAGACAGGGCCCGCCTTGCTCGAGTAATTAAGATACTACTCAGGCGGGGCAGTCTCGGGAAGATTGGTTTGTGAGCAACTTGACTAAGATTTGATGGTAAACTACATCAAAATGTTACATTGTGTTGCAACTGTGGTGTCGAGTTATTCCTGAAGTTCTGCCATAACACCTAACATCCATGATCAGTGGCGTGCAGAGGTTCTTTGATGCCCGGGGTCAACCCCTTGATTGGATGCCCCTTAATTATTCTTTCCCTAATTCATTCTCCTCCCCTCCCACTGCACTGTAATACCCCCCTCTCCCTATTGGGATGCCCCCCTCCCAGTTGGATGCCCGGGGCCGTCGCACCCCCCGCACACCCCTTTGCACGCCACTGTCCATGATTGTCCAAGTTAGATCACTAAAGCGAGCCATTGAGGTTTATGACATATTGCTTCTGGCCTGGGCACATCTTATATTATAAATAGACAGTTGTTTCACTTTCTAAGTTGTGTTATCAGTATTGTTTATCACTTGCCATGCGCTATTTTGGCAGGGATTTTCCTGTTAAAGAAATATGTTGAGAATAGTTTTATGAACGTTTGCCTGTACTTTGTACTCATATTCAAGTAAAAGAAAATATTAACACTTGAGTTGATGTTCTCCATCACCATGGCAACAGACCAGAAACTAGCGTAAAGATTGTAATATTTGCCGCTTTCGGTGAATTCAGGCTCTATAAATGTTATCAGACATAGACATACAGACGGAATATAGCACATAATTAATATACTGGCAATGATCATAACCATTTTGACTGTTCTTCTATTTCGCTGTTTCATCAACTCTGATGTTTCATTTTTCATGCTAGCAGATTTTCGCCAGTTGTTTTTCTGTGTTAGTTTGTAAGCTAGAATTAATGTCAATACTACAATGACAAGAAAGGCTAGTGCTCCTGAAATGGCCTGGAAAACATAACTCGTAGCTACGCCAAACTTCTTGTGATTTCTGAAAAGTATCCCGAGAACGGACCTGTTTCTTCCAATGTGAAACTTCCAGTCTATATACATTGTGCTAAACAAAGGAAGAAAAGACACGGTTACCAAAGAATAGATAAAAACTAAAATAGATACAGTTCTTCTTGGTGTTATAATTTGTTTGACACGTAAAGGAAAAACTATACACAGACATCTCTCTGCTGTGATATAGTCAGTGATGAAAAAAGTAACTCTTGTAAACAGCACTCGTGCTAACCTCACTGTCAGAAACTGAACCTCAGAGTACACAATAGGCAAATCTAACCCCACAAACAGCGGGTTAACGTAGACATTAGACACCTGTTGAAATATCAAACTACAGAAATCTTAAATGGCAAGGGCAAAAAAACTTATGTTTATAGTTGAATTAAGTCCCTGCTTGTAGAATACGATCAAATTTATCACGTTTGTTATTGCACCAAATAATAAGCTGATAACGCTGCACAGATATACATAATTGATTGAAGTAATAGTGTTCATCTGATCTTTGCTAATGGAAATATAAAGTTTATTTTGTAAACCCAGGTAACAGTTTTGTGGTAGAAAACTATTGCACGTGCTACCAGAGAGGTTCATTTTGTTGTAACGTCTATAACACTAGTAATATATCGCATCGGTATGTTCTCTACATGTTTATTACATACAAAACAAGAAAGTAAACTCTTTTTTACGGATTGTGAATTTATAGATACGATTTTAAAATAACGCTTATTTTATCCACATTATGAATATTTACCACAATGCAGATCAATAATTCAGAAAGTGCAGGCATGTCGTTTACAGTTTCCGTAGAATAATTTAACGATTGCATGCTTAAATTTCGCGTATTACGACACGATTAGCATGGCACCGTGATGGCACAGTTATATGCCCTTGAGCTATTACAATATTGTATTTTCTCGCTTTCCTGATGCCTGATAATTGCAAACAAATCTCACTACCCTAATAGAAAAGTTCAATATGGAAACATGGATATAGAAAGAACAACATAGGTGCCTAAAATTTCCACCGAATCATACAGTTATCAGTGAGACGAACTGTACCTGCCGTCGACAAATATACATCATTACCGTGGCAATTTCCGCTATTAAGGTAATTCATTAAAACGTTACAAACTTATCCTTTAACATATATTTACCATTGCGGTTGCAGTTTTTACACAATTATGTATGGATCCGTGTGTGCCATGTTTCTGACGGTCGAAATCCAAATCACTGTGTATTAATTATTATTCTGAGTAAAATATTAGTGTATATGTCAGTGAGATGACACCTATCTAGTTCTATATACATTCTATTGTACATAATATTCTCCTTTCTTTCATTCATCATCATCATGTGACTTGTTCCATGTAGAACTTTTGCATTATACAAGTCATTCGAAATCTCTTTCTATTATAAGCCTCACGTTCTGCCTCATTTACTCTCGGGAGGGGGCCATCCAATTAGGGAGAGGGGGTATTACAGTGCAGTGGGAGGGGAGGAGAATAAATTAGGGAAAGAACAATTAAGGGGCATCCAATCAAGGGGTTGACCCCGGGCATCAAAGAACCTCTGCACGCCACTGATCATGGATGTTAGGTGTTATGGCAGAACTTCAGGAATAACTCGACACCACAGTTGCAACACAATGTAACATTTTGATGTAGTTTACCATTAAATCTTAGTCAAGTTGCTCACAAACCAATCTTCCCGAGACTGCCCCGCTGAGTAGTATCTTAATTACTCGAGCAAGCGGCCCTGTCTCCTACACACCTCGTACTCTGTTGGTATATGATGCTTCTCTGGGACACTTCTTCACCCACTACACAGATGTTACATCAGCAACAGTGTCTTCCTACCACAAGACATGCCTGTACATTTCCTACTCATCGTTAAGTGAACTAAATATTCTCCCTATGATGCGGAGACGACAATTTCGTAATTTTCTTTGTCTAAACAAAATGGCCCAAGAGAAAACTCTTTGTATTCGTTGTTTAAAGATGTCCATGACGAAAATCTGATCTTGTTGTTTGTCGATAGCCTTTTTTCAAATGTTACAAATATGTCTAAGTCTTAATTGTTCACAACAAGATTTTACTACAATTACTTCTGTATCAATTAGTAAACAAGCGGGAAAAAAATCGCTAGAAGCCTTGGGCCGGTCTCTCTGGCCGAGGGGCTAACCTACTTTCTCCGTAATCCCGTTTATCCACGCAGGGTCTCGCAGCGCGCGAGAATTGGAAGCGGTTCTACCCGCGCTGGTGACTTGCGGGATAAATGAGCCAGCCGCTCAGAAAGCAATGGCAAACTACTGAGCGTAATCTTGCCAAGAAATCAACAATCAGCTGAAAGATGCTGATGTTGACAGCGATGTCCTGTAAAGGATACGCAAAACATTTTAGAAGCCTTGGAGATATGGTTTTATAGAAGAATGCTAAAAATTAATTGGACAACCAAAATGAGTAATCAGGACGTTTGAAGGTTAAGGTAAGCTGTGTCGCAAAGACCACTTATTACAAACATCAGAAAGAGGCAGACATATTTTATTTGGCCTCGTTATGAGAAAACAAAAACTGGAACATCTTCTGACAACCGGAAAGATTTACGGAAAGTAAGATAGAGGAAAATAACGTGCGAAGATACTTGACAGTTTAGTGTCATGGCACGAGAATGAGTCAACACACGAATTGATCCATGGCGCCACAGCCCGTAATTTGTAAAGAGGCATGATCGCGCACGCTAGCCGTCAAGACACTGGATGATGACTTATGTACTTATCAGATACGTCTTGTCTCACTGGAACTAACACCAAAGTCGCGTCATTGTCCGAAGATCCTTGTCGGGCTCTCGGTTCAACGCCGGCCCGTGTTTTCTCAAGCGGCGTGGCGTTGCACAATTGCACTGACCTGAACTTTTAACAACTATATACTGTACTGTACTATACTATACTATACTATACTATATACGGTATCTATATACTATACCAGTGGTTCTCAACCTTTTTTGGCCCATGCCCCCCTTCACCATAATTTCAGAACGTCATTCCCCCCCCCCCCCCCCCCGACCTTTCGTATTTCCTACCTACAAATTTGGCCCGTGCCCCCTTCACCATATTTTCAGAACGTCCTCCCTCCCCCTCCCCCTTCGTATATCTTACCTAACCCCCCCCCCCCCCCCCACTCCTACACAGTATACGTAATAATGGAAGCACATACTAAAACAAGTCTAGACGTCCACATAACATGTGATTTGTGGGTCTACTTACTTTATAAAATGAATTTTAGAAGGGTGAGACGTACAGAACCGAAAAATATGAAGGGAAAAACAATATCAAGTAATCGGTTCTTGTATTAACGCGATCTTGAAATAATCTTCATTTCCCCCCCCCCCCCCCCCACTGGAAACCCTAAAATTCCCGGGGGGGGGGTTATTCCCCAGCGGTTGAGAACCACTGGTCAAGGATATCCAGCCTGAAGAAGTTGAGCTGGATAGCCACTGAGAAACCGTTAACAAAATATAAAAGCAATCAAACTACTAAAGAATGGAAACGCTGCTGTCCAGAAGGTCTCTCTGTAGAAGCTATTAAAACTAGTTGTGAACTATAAAGCGACCATTGACAGCATTTAACGGGAGTGTGTTTGGAAATTGACAAGGAATTATGGGATTACTAGATCAGTGGTTCTCAACCTTTTTTGGCCTGTGACCCCATTCACCATATTTTCAGAACGTTATTCTCCTCCCCCCCCCCCCTTCCTATCAAAAATTTGGCCCCTGCCCCCCCCCTTCACCAAATTTCAGACGTCATTCTCCGCCCCCCCCTCCCTTTCATATTTCCTACCTAAAGTCCCTCCACCCTTACAAAGCATACGTAAAAATGGAAGGTAAATATGTTAAAACAGGTCTAGACATCCACATAAACATGATTTGTGGGTCTACTTACTTTATAAAATGAATTTTAGAAGGATGAGACGTGCATAACTATAAAGTATGAAGGGAAAAGCAATATCAAGTAATCGGTTCTTGTATTAACGCGATCTTGAAATGATCTTCATCCCCCCCCCCCCCCCCCCTGGAAACACTAAAATTCCCCCCTGAGGGGGAATTCCCCACCGGTTGAGAACCACTGTAACTATACTATACTATACTATACTATACTATACTATACTATACTATACTATACTATACTATACTATACTATACTATACTATACTATACTATACTATACTATATACAACAATAAGACAGAGACAAACATCTTTCTTCAGTCACGTGATTAGAAGAGAGGCATTGGAGAACATGGTAACAACTGGAAAGATCGAGGGGAAGAGAGGCAGAGGCAGACCAAGAGAAATGATGCTGGATGGATTGAGACGGTGGCATGGAGGAATATCAGCAGCAGAGTTGATCCAGAAAACCAAAGACCGAGATCTATGGAGAGCCATGAACGCCTACGCCAGCTGGCACGGCACTTGATGATGATGAACTTTTAACCTTTCGTATTGTCTGTCTTTGTTAACCGTTCTTCTGCTCTGGTTGTCTATTAGCCCTTATTGTATTTTGTTTTAACTCCTAACCTAGACAGTTGTCTGCCATAAATTTATACACACATTTAACTATACATTCACTCCTACATGCAAATAATAATTTCTGACGTCATCAAGTATCATAATGTTTCTACTGTCCCGTGTCAGTTTGTACTAAGCCGTAAGTCTCAACTGTCATTACATGTATTTAGGAAATTTGAATGTCTATGTACAGTCTCAGAGATGTGTTTTTTAAGACGAATGTTGCGAATTCCTTGACTGCCATAGTAACTAACAAGGATTGCCTGAAAGAGGCTAATGAAACTAGAACACTATACACAACAATAAGAAAGAGACAAACAGCTTACTTTGGTCATGTGATGAGAAGAGAGGCTTTGGAGAACATCGTGACAACTGGAAAGATCGAGGGGAAGAGAGGCAGAGGCAGACCAAGAGAAATTATGCTGGACGGATTGAGACGGTGGCATGGAGGAATATCAGCAGCAGAGTTGATCCAGAACACCAAATACCGAGATCTGCGGAGAGCCACGAACGCCTACGTCAGCCGACACGGCACTTGATGATGATGATGATGATGATGATGATGATGATGATGATGATGATGATGATGATGATGATGATGATGATGATGATGTACAGTCTCTTGGGATGAAATTCCGTACCCTCATAACTGGCTCTTAAATTATACGACTTTATGAAACATCATACGGCAATTATTCAAACATAAAACAAAGAAATGCATGGATATGGCAATATTTATGAAATATATAATGTATTGTTACGTGTCATGTAACCAGATTCTTTGAGCTTAACCATACCGTCCATCTCTCAGGACCGATTAAATGCCACGTGAACCACTTCTTTCACACAGAACATCTGCAAAGATGGTTCCCCATAGTCATCAAGAAAAAGTGCTTTCCACTACAGCCCATTCCAAGACCCATCTGTCTCACCCTCAGGCACTTTAACAGCCATAGAGACCTACACCGCCAGGTTCAAGTTATCTTATTGTGCCAAGCTTATAATGGCAAGATGACTCATTCAGTCTATCTTTGAATCAGGTATTTGTATACTTCTTTCCATGTTTCGACTGTTTCAACCTCGTCTCTTTTGTACAATCCTTGTTTCCTTGGCTAAGACTTGACCCTGACATAATATCATATCCAATGAGTTATACATTTTCAACAATAACTATATGTATCACCTGTCATGGTAGAATAATTATAATAATAATGCTTCGTAACAATCACAGTAGTAACTCTGGAAGAGACATTTTACTATTTTGCTAATGCATTCTTCATTTTGTTGTTAGGGACTATCTAGAGCAGTGGTTCTCAACCTTTGTTTGGCACATGCACCCCTTCACCATGTGTTCAGAACGTCATCCCCCCCTTTCGTATGTGCTCCCTGTACCTCCCCCTCCCCGCCCCTACACAGTATACGTAAACATGGAAGCTAAATTTAATAACACATACTAGAACAAGTCTAGACGTCTATATAAAACATGATTTGCGGGTCTACGTAGGTTATAAAACGAATTTAAGAAGAGCGAAAAGTACGAAACCGTAAAGTAGGGAGGGAAAAACAATATCATGTAATCGGTTCTTGTATTAACGCGATCTTGAAATAATCTTAACGAGGGGACGAAGCACGTATGGGAATGTCCTGAGTACAGTAATGTCGGCTCTTAACTCAACTCAACTCAACTCTTAATTCCCCTCCTGGAAAACCTAAAATTCCCCCCTGGAGGGCATTACCCACCGGTTGAGAACCACTGATCTAGAGCATGGAATGATTTCGCGGGTACCGAAACATACCAGTATGTGCCAATAATCTTGAGATTTCTGTTCATGGAAGGCGTACGGAATAATCACTAATTTCGTTTTTAATCAGAACATTAGAAACAAAAGAACATGGAGTAACTGGGTTGCAAAAGGCAATGACTGAAGAATACTTTAAAAAAAAAACAATTACATAAATATGTTTCAAAGAAAATTCTTTCATAAAAGGATGATGAGTTCCTGAATTAAAAGCATACATTTTAAGCACACAATAAAACCAAACTCCTAACAATTGCTTCTTCCTTTTGCATATAACCTTACATTTCGTGAAGATGTTTTAAAACGTAGAATTTAAAGACTTGAAACTTTATCATTCTGAAATGTTTTCATTCAACGACACATAGCAGATTGTGTTTTGATTTGTATGTAGATCTGTTAGGTTACATGCGATTAAGGAGATCCGCCAGATTGTTTTTGATTCCTTTTATGTGTGTAAGATGGAATGAGAAATGTTACAGTATTAGTGTCTATCAGACTATATGATTGTTGTTAATTCCTTGTATGTGTGAGAGATTAAATCAGAAATGTTGCAGTAATAGTGTTCGTCATGCTATACGGTTGTTTTTGATTACTTGCATGTGTGTGAGATTAAATGAGACATGTTGCAGTAGAAGTGCCCTTCGAGATTTACGGTCGTTTTTTCGGACAGTTAGTCTTAAAGATTAACAATGGCTGGTTATCTGACTTTTTGTCCAAGTATGTATATTGCCAGCTTGAAAGTAGAGAGCACCACAGCTCGACACACACGTTCAGCCTTTGGGTAACGCTGTTCGGCTGGAGTAGGTTTTCTGCTAACGTATAAGACAGGGTGGAGGATTCCGTCAGGTAGTTGGAGAGATACCCAGCCACGACAGTTCGGCTTTTGCATCTGAGGATAAATGGAATTTGAAATCGGGTAATTTCATGATTGGAGGTTTTGAGAAAAGCAACTTTATTTCTGTCAGCGAATTGTCGAGTTAGTCAGTCCAAAATGATTTTATCGGGTTCTTCTTTCTGGAGAAGTCTAGAGAATATGGGTGCCATTTATGCAAACTTGGGGATGAACTTATCATATTAATCCACAACGCCAAGCAAACTTCGCATGTCCTTTTTGTTTTGTTTTAGGAGGACTCAAATTTAAGATCTTAACAATATTTTAGTCATCACTTCTAAGGAACACACTATAAACTTTGTGACCATGGAAGTTAATTTTATTGAACCCAGTTTGAACTTTGTGTGGCTTCACTATCACACCAAAATCTTTAACCCTCTGGAATATCCTTCTGAGAGCTGGCAAATGTTCCGTCATGCTTTCGCTGAAAACACACATATCCTCTTCGTAAGTAGGGGCTTTCAAGATGAGATTCCAAAAATGAAGAGACTCGCGCGAACAGAGAAATTAGGTGTATTAAACATGTGAACATATTTATTTAGTGTGACTGCTTTTTGTTCATCAGTGACCATGCATTCGGCTTTTACTGGATGTAGAAAAATGCTTTTCGATACGGAATTGGTATATGTAGTAGCAGGTTATGATACCCAGAAACACTCCTGCAAAGAGGGGTTTGTTGTCTCAAGTTCGGTGAAATAGTTATAGGGTACAGTGCCAGATGCAGAATGTAATGGTAATGTGGGTAGAATGACTGATTTCCTTGAACTTCTATTTTTCCTGATTGTATTCTGTTTCTGTCTCTGTTTGATTTGTCAGCCCTTTCTCTTTAAGAACCACTTGGTTGTGTAACTCTGTCTCTTTAATAACTACTTAGTTGTGTAACCCTTTCTTTTTAATAACTACTTGGCTTTGTAGTCATTTTTCTTTAATAACTACGTGGGTTTGTAACCCTTTCTTTTTAATAACTACTTGGGTTTGAACACCTTTCTCTTTAATAACTACTTGGTTTTGTAACTCTTTCTCGTTAATAACAACTACATTGGTTTTGGCTTCCTCTTTAATAACACTTTGGTTTCCTAACTCTATTTGTAATAACTACTTGTATTTAAGCTTTCAGCTTGGACAGTATTGTATTTTCCCCTTTAATGATATTCCCTTCACCTCCATGGCTAGCTCTCTGGCTAATCTTTTAGCATCAGCTGCTGTCTGTGTCCTGTCATCAGTGCCTCAATCTCTTGTGCCTTTATTTTCGCCTAAATTACCATCTTGTTCAGTTCTCTCTCGTGAGCACCGTCCGCTCTTTCTGTGGCTTCTGTGTACTTTTTATCCGCCCAGTCTAACAACGTTTCTCCAGAGACACAATGTTTTTCCGCACAGCAGGGAAATCTGCTAACCATGACGTCACGATGTTTACGGAGACTAATTAATCTTAGTAGACTTATTGGAAGCTTAGAAAAAAGTCTGATATACGAACAATAACCAATATCCAATTAACGAGTGAAACAAAGAGCTTGGTACAAACAAATTGCTTGGTACTGTAGCTTGGTACTGCAGCTTGGTACTGTAGCTTGGTACTGCAGCTTGATACTGTAGCTTGGTACTGCAGCTTGGTACTGCAGCTTGATACTGTAGCTTGGTACTGCAGCTTGATACTGCAGCTTGGTACTGCAGCTTTCTTTCTCCAAGTGTTGCGAAATTTACTAATATTAATTGGACTGCTGATTTAATTTGATAAGTTAACTGAGTCTGAAATAAAGCATACTATCTAACAATCTATGCACACAAGTATAGAGTCTGTAAGATAAAGCTAGTGAACAACTTCCCAGAAAGAAATATCAATTACAAAGGAGTGAAAAGTTGGATAATGTACGAATAGCAACATTGAACAACAATCTACTTCATACAAAAGTCACTAAACGATTGGGTTCCTCTAATGAGTATGGAAAATCTGTTTTAAGTATGATGAATGAAAAATCGCATCTTGGAGATGTTTCTGTCACACGGAATCCAGCGCAAATAGCACCCCCAAAGGTTAATTGCATATCCTTTACAGGACGTCGCATTCAACACCAGCATTGTTTGCTGTTGTCATCTCTTGGCAAGTTTACGTTTAGTAGTTTGCCATTGCTGGCTGAACAACCGGCACTCATATCATTTTGTTTAAAAAAACCAGCTCAAGGCGGTCTGCTGCCAAATCGTCTGCAGCTGTTCCAAACGTGGGTATGCGGGATTACGAACTACGTCCGTAAGACCTTCAACCACGGAGCCGGCTAGATAGCACAAACACAGACACATTATAGATAAATAAACTAAGCACTAGATAGACATAACGCTGAACGCTGAAAGCGTCTCAAGAAAACGAGTAAGGCGACAGTGTTGTGATTTGCACTAATTCCAGCAACAATGATCTAATCTGACTAGAGCCAAAGGTTTCGTACAACGGACGCTTGAATATGTTTCTATCAAACCAAATGATTTATTTAGTCCACACTAATCTTGCCCTACCGTCTTTCACGGGTAATATTGGGAGGATAAAGAGACAGTGATAGCGATAGTGATGATGCTAGTGATAGTTATAAAGAGATGATATAAGCCAAAATAAAAATAAAAATGATGGTCTTCCACAATGATAAAATTTACTAAGCTCAAATTTGGAATCCATACTTGCGATGCAAGTGCCTTTCAGTGTCCCCCCCCCCCCCGCTCCCCATACACACACGCACACACACACACACACACACACACACACACACACACACACACACGAATAGGAATAATATGTGTGTGTGTGTGTCTGTGTGTGTGTACGTAGTTTTGTAACACTTTCTGTTTAATAACTACTTGGCTTTGTAGACATTTTTCTCTCTCTCACACACACACACACACACACACACACACACACACACACACACACACACGAATAGGAATAATATATATACACATATGTGCGGGCGGGCGGGCGGGCGGGCGGGTGGGTGGGTGGGTGCGTGTGTGGGTTGTTTTTGTATTTTTTAGAAAAATGTCTACAAAGCCAAGTAGTTATTAAAAAGAAAGTGTTACAAATCTAAGTAGTTATTAAAGAGGCAAGGTTGCAAAACCAAGTGGTTCTTAAAGGGAAAGGGCTGACAAATCAAACAGAGACAGAAAAAGAACACAATCAGGAAAAAGAAGTTCAAGGAAATCAGTCATTCTACCCACATTACCATTACATTCTGTATCTGGCACTGTATTCTATAGCTATTAATATCAGTTGACAGTGTGTTCGATGACTGCACACACTATATATATAAATGTTTTGCGTATCCCTTTACAGGACTTAGCTTGCAACAGCAGCATCTTTCAGCTGTCTGTTGATCTCTTGGCAAGATTACGCTCAGTAGTTTGCCATTGCTTTCTGAGCGGCCGGCTCAGTATCCCGCAAGTCACGAGCGGGGGTCGAACCGCCTCAGCTCTCGCTCCGCTGCGAGACTCTGCGTGATAAACGGGATTACAGAGAGAAAGTGTTGTAACCCCACAGCCAGAGAGACCGGCATATATATATATATATATATATATATATATAATATATATATATATATATATATATATATATATATATATATATATATATATATATATATATATATATATATATATATATATATATCAGCACACTAACTGGAGCTGATCAAAACCCGTTTCATTCAGATTCTCCAAAACCCAAATATATAACTATGCCCATAGATATTTGTTAAGTCCCCGTAATCTATAAAGATGATCAAATCCTACTTCCAAATGTCCACATATTTGTTAACCCCTGGGAATACGAATATTTCTTCATTCTGAAAACTTGATAATACGAAGTTCCTTTGAACAAGGTCTTTTATGAATGTAAATTTTATGACCTTTTGAGTGTAGTAATTTTACACGCCTTGATGCGTGTTTGGTATAGTGTGCTAGCTCCATATTTGGAAGTCCAATCGGCACTCGATGTGAGATGCAATCAATACCAGGCAGGCAGATTTTACTTCACCCAACTTTTCCTGCAAACCATTTTAACAGATTCAGTACCAAACAGTAAGTAGATTTGGACCAAACAAAAATGGATTGCGAACAATGGGAATAAAAGAGGCGGCATAAGGAAAACTACTGTAGTAATATTTTAACCATAGTTTGATCTATAAGCCCATGGTTTTGATAAGACGATTTATAATCTCATAGCACTTAATCAGTTAAACCGGGTCGCCTGGGAGGCCCAGGTTAACTAACATTGACAGATCCGCGTCGATATGGATTCCATAAGATCACCAGGTCGATAGGTAAATATGCTAGCAACCTTGCCACAGCGGCTCTACCTTCTTTCTAAACAGTATAGTAATAGAAGAATAGGGGACGTTAATGTTCACAGCAGGAAGTCGACGTGGCCGAAAGGTTTTTTTCTTTCGCTGTGGGGTGATGATGATTCTTTCCAAGGTGTTAAAAAAATGATTTTATTTACATATAATAGAAGGCCTACCTATTAATCCATCCATCTTAAATCTGTTCTTCACTATAAGAGTCGTTCTTTCCATATTTACAGCCATGTATACCTAAAATTAATTAACAACATTGTATATAACTTCTGATTTCTTGCAGAAATATTTAAATATTGAGCAACGCTGATCGTATTCTGGTATGAACCTAAGGCCTATCCACGTCAATATGGAAGCACTATACTCGAGTTTCGCCCTCGTTTGAGCTCGTCAGTAGTGCATATCCCTGACCAGATCCGGGAACCGGCGTGTGAAGCGGGTGTGTAACGACGCGGCACACGTTGGACACACAGCCAAATTATCATAACAGAATATCACAACGTCACCCATCGTAGGCTATGCTCAAGATTGCCCAATCGCCGCGACTGACGTCCGTCAGTCGATGTGGACCCGAAACGATCAGGACTTCTCACTGGCAAGGAACACCAGGCCTCCTAAATCAAATGAGCAATAATCAAATTGATTTATTTGGTTATTTCAGAAATATTTCACTGATGGGAAACAAAGCAGCTGAGCTTATGTCATGAGCGCAGTCGGGCGAGGGTTTGAAGCTTGTGTTCGTCGTCTTGCTAAGTGAGGAAAAGACCGTGCAATCAGGCCTAGAAAATATGATGGCCTTTTCACATTACAGACTTATAGCAGGAAACTACTTCAGGACAATGCTTCTTTTGTTTCAAAGAAAAATGTTAAATCGTTAACAGTGTCATCAAATTCAAACTCAATGCTAAGCAGACGAAGAAGAAAAACCGAGAGAAGGCGAAGAAGAACAAAAACAAGAAGACGAATAGGAATAATAATAATAATAATATTAATAACAATAATAAAAATAATACCATCTATAATTAATTTTTTGAAATTGGGTATTTACAAAATAACATATAAAGCACATTACAATAAGATTCATACTCTTCTTTCGTTTGCTTAGCGTGTTTGCATGGCATCCTGATGGTTTTGGTGCACCTCCTGGCTGGTTGCCTCTATCTTTCTTACCTTTTATTGCTGGGGTAGACTGTCGTCTTACGTGAGTTTAGATATGTATTATGTACACGCGTATCTGCACATGCATGTGCGGACATTTCTATCTAGAACACACTGGTTTTACGGCGACAGATACTCGCCGTTGCCCCTTCTCCTATTAGTTAAAACAGTTCCGCAGTATGAAGACCAGAGGTGGTAAATATAGACGCCATGCGGATATTTTTCAAGGCTGAGCTATCATCTCTACTCTGCTGCCTCGGCTGCAACAGGAGTTTTAAACCATGCAGCAAGCAATATGCCAGTGGCCATGTGTGAATGTGAACTATTCACAATGAGAAGGCAAAACATCAGCACTTGATTATGTCACCATATGTTAATAAAGCCCTTGTCCTGAAGCTGTGCTGCTCAAGTTGTAACGCAGGCGAGAACGTGGGCACTCCTAGATCAACTTGATTGTGTGCCCACATCCAGCAGCCTGGCAGTCTTTCGACATTTACTACAATCCCCAGTAGACAGACAGACAGACAGACAGACAGACAGACAGACAGACAGACAGACAGACAGACAGACAGACAGACAGTCGGAGGGTCGGACGGATGGGCGGACAGACATACAGAGAGACAGTCGAACGGACGGACGGACGGATGGAACGAACGAACGAACGAACTTTATTTTCAAAGGGTAACAAATTGGGCACGCAGGCCCGTCTTACATTCGGCCCTTCGAATCACTCATCTTTCGTTCATCAGTGCATAGTGCATTCACATAGGAAAAAAATACATTGTCAAATGAATGTTGTAAACATAAACAATGCATGTTACCATGTTATGAGACAAATTCCCCACCCACCCACCCATCCCCTATCCATCCGCGTGTCCCACATACACACATCCACCACCCAACCACACACATACCCACAAGCACATACATTCCTCCATCCATCTACCCATCCCCCAACCCACACACACCCCCACGTAACCATCTCCCCACCCCCCACACACACACATCTCCCATCCACCAAACATCCCCCACACAAATCACCCACCCACCCACCCACACACAAACCCAGATACACATGCATGCACCCACCCATCCATACCTACCCACACACCTCCACCTTTACAAATCTCCCCACCCACACGCACACACCCTCCACCTATCCCATAACCTACCTACACTCACCAACCCACATATCCTCCACCACCCACCCACACACCCCCAACCACTCAGCCAAATACACATCCCCCAACCACATATCCAACACCCACACACACATATTCCCGCTAACTCACATATCCCGCACCCATCCACACATCCCCCACTCACACACATCACCCACCCACACAATCCCCCCACCCACACATCCCGCACCCACACTCACACATCCCCCAAACACCCCCAACCTACACACACTCACCCTCCCACACATCCTCCAACCACCAACTCGCCATCCACCACCCCCCTCCCAGATCTCCAATACTCAATCACACATCCCTTAACTACACATCTCACCACCCATATACACACATACACACATCCCCCACCCATACACACATCCTCACCCACCAACACATTCCTCATCCAAAAACACACACATGGACAGACAGACAAACAGACAGACAGACAGGACAGACAGACAGTATGACGCACAGACAGACAGGAGGGATGTAGACAGATTGGCGACTGATGGAAGTGGGTCCTCAGTCGACAGACGGACAGGCACATGGGTTGACGGACAGACAGAAGGACAGACAACGTGTGGGTGGACAGATTTACAGACAGATAGATAGGCGAGTGGGCCGACGAATGGATAGACAAACATACCGATCGGCGTGTGTGCGGACAGACAGCAGACAGACAGACAGACGGGCCGACGGACGGACGGGCGGACACACGGACGGACGGAAGGACAGATAGTTAGATAGAAAGATAGATAGATAGATAGATGGATGGATATATAGATAGATAGATAGATAGATAGATAGATAGATAGATAGATATATAGATAGATAGATAGATGGATGGATGGATGGATGGATGGATGGATGGATGGATGGGTTTGTGGGTGGGTGGGTGTGTGGGTGGGTAGAAGAGAGACAGACAGATAGACAGACAGGAAAATAAGAGCTGAGATCTTGAACAACAACTTAACATATGCATGTGTTAATTTAAACGATTCGGTGAGAAGAGCAGCACACTTATTCAGAATTGGTATATTCTCTATCTAGCAATAGCAGTGATAACGAAGTGATTGGCCGGCTGGACTAGAGACACCATTTGCGCGCTTAATACCTAGTTAAGCAGATAGGTCGGACACAACCTAATGAAGTATAGACGGGATCATTCTCTGGAAATGGAACTGTGTCTTTCGTCTGCAGTTAGCCTTCCGTCGTTACTGCCATCATCGATTTTATCATAGTGTCGTTTTAAAAATCTTTTAAAGGACACTGGATTTTCCCATGTCAAATTGTTGATTGTTCTTCCTCAAGGGGTTTTCATATGTGCGAGTAGCTGAAGTTTACAGTTTGGCATTTAAACGATTTCTTCTGATAGCCACATTGATGTAAGAGTCAAATCAAAACCTTAACAGTTTTTTTGTGTGTGAATATATTCTGAAAAAAGTAAAGAACTAATGTATTATTTTTAGATGTAGTCACCACTGCGTTTAATACAAGTCCTCAGCGCCGATAAAGTGCTTCGGTTTCATATAGAACAACATTCTCTTGTTCGCGTGTATAACCACTCATGCACCACCTGCTTTACATCTTCATAAGACCAACATGTTTTGAAATATCCTACTCCACTTATACACTTGCTGGACTTACAGGCATGCATAGCCATAATGGACCTTCATTCGCCGATACATTTATATAGATTTCACCCCTTCACAGATACAAGGGGCTTCTCATAAGTCTTTAGCCTGACCATGAAGGAGTAGGCGGAGAAAATTAAAATTTCGCATACTGCTTATTCCTTCTCAATGTAGCCACCACCTGAATTTATGCATTTCTGCCATCTCTGCGTGACCTTGAAAAGACCTTCAGAATAAAACAACCTATTTTTCGAACTAAACCAGTTATCACAAGCCAGTATGATATCTTCGTCACTGTCAAAACGATTTCCTTTCAGCTGTTCTTTTTTTTCAGATTTGGGAAAAGAAAAAAGTCTGGTGGAGCCAATCTGGAGAATATGGTGGGTGTAGAAGAATTTAAATATTCAAAACATTGGCAGTTTGCTGCACAAGCCGTGCTTTATGGGAAGGCGCGTTGTCTTGAAGAAAAGGCAGAATTTGCGTACGCACTATCCCTCGTTTTCTTGCCACAGCATTTCTTAGTTTGATAAGGAGATCTGCATAGTACTGCCCATTAAGCGTGTTGCCATGAAGATGATTTTGTGTATATGTAAGGTGTGTGTAGTATTTCTACGGTGATCTAGTTGTGCTGAGATTGTGAACAACAAACTACAAGATGATTTTGTGTATATGTAAGGTATTTGTTGTATTTCTACAGTTATTGACAGTTGTGTTGAGATTGTGGACAACAAACTACTATATGATTTTGTGTATATACAAGACATTTGTATTAGTTCTACAGTTATCTACAGTTCAATGACTTTCAATTAGTGAATATACTCAGTTATATAGCTAAGTCCGTGTCTGTGGCCTAGGGGTTAGTGAGCACAGTTTCACAATTTCATGACCTTCAGGGTCAAGGATTTGAAATTAGCCACAGGTGATTGGATTTTGATGGTATGAGCATCTGCCGGTCAGAAAGCAGTGGTAAACCACAGAACATAAAATTGCCTTCTAAATCACAAACAGCCAATATATGTTGAGGTTGACTGCAACATCCTACAAAGCACACGTAATGAACGTTATTGCTAATCTACCACCTGGGATACAAGCAGTTAAACTTCATGTTATGCCATCGATAAAGCAGTCACATTGAGTTTAAAAGCTAGTCAACAGATCATCATTGTACATGAAACCATTCTGTCCATAAGTGCTCGTATCCCCTCCTCAGTAAATCCTGCAGCGTGTAGAGGCTCCCAGCGCCAGTCCTGTGTTGGTTTATCAATCTTCTTTGGCTTCCTGTATAGTGTTCTTGTCTGCCCACACCTTTTTGAACTTGTTGTTCTCGCAGTTTGACCATAGTTGTAGATTTACAGTCATCACTTGGGTCTTGCAAAAGTCTTACTTCTCGTACAGCATTCAGTATATCTATATATTGGTTTAGTTAACAAGTAACAGAGCAGGCTCAAGTTAGAATTAAACATGGCAAACACATTTTAATATAGACAGTAAGGACTGATGCGTATTCAACACTCTAAGAAAGAAAGGAAAGTTAAATTGTAAATATTTTCTGGCTTTATCTAGCTAAGCCTGTGCTAAGATTACCACTAAAATCTACTAACAGTACTGATATTGTGAGGATAGTGAATCTATGTTTGTCAATAAAAGCACACTAATGTCAAATATTGAGTGGGAAAACAAACTTTTAAACATTGAGCGCAACCCACCACTGGAAACGCTGACCGTATTCTGGTATGTATTATTTACATTATGACCTCCAACTAGTATTCCTGGCATCTCTTTGATCTCTCTCATTATTACTTCGCTATACAGGGAGAAAAGATCTGGTGACAAGACACACCCCTGTCGTACTCCTAGCTTTATCTGTTCGCAACTACCCTCTTTATTTCCCATTTTAATTGCTGCTACTTGGTTCCAGTAAACATTCTTTATTATTCTTAAATATTTTCCATCAATGTTGATATCTTCCAACATTTTAATCAGTTCATCATGTTTTACTTTATCGAATGCCTTAGTATAATCTATGAAGCACATATATATGTCTTTCTGTTTCTCTATTGACCTTTCTATTAGTGTCCGTAATGTATAAATTGCATTGTTTGTGTCCTTACCCTCCACAAATCCATACTGTTCTTCACTAATTTCCATTTTTTTTCTTTCTGGTTCTTCTCATTATAATTCTGAGTAGAAGCTTAGTGATATGGTTTATAAGGTTAATTGTACGAAAATCTTCACAATCAATTGCTCCTGGTCTTTTTGGTATAGCTATAAATACAGATTTCAGCATATCACTGGGTAAATATCCACTATTGTAAATATCATTCAACATTTTGGTTAATATATCTACTCCAAATTCTCCCAACACTTCTAATTCTTCTATTGTGATTTCATCTGGCCCAGCCGTTTTTCCTTTCTTCATATATTTCATAGCGTCAGCGACTTCTTCTTTAGAATAGGTGGACCTTCTAAGTTACTATCTTCTGTTAATTCTTCCCTTTCTCCGTCATATAATTCTCTAATATTCTCATTCCACCTCTTCATTATAGCACCTTCCTCTAATAATATCTTTCCTGTTTTTGATTTCAAACATTCTGTATTTATTCTTATTTTTCTTCCTGTAAGCTCACTGATTTGTCTGTGCATATTTTTTGTATCTTTAATAGAATTTAATTCAATTTTTTTGCATTGCTCGTTTAACCAACTTTCTTTAGCCTTCCCACATTTATCTTTTATTTCTTTATTTATCTTAGCGTATTCTTGTTTGTCATTTTTACTTCGTTTTCTTTTGTCCATCAGTTGTAAGATTTCTTCATTCATCTATTTTTTCTTAGCTATTTTGCCTCTCTCCGGTAATACTTCTTTGCTAGTTTGATGAATGGAGTCCCTTAACTTTTCCCATTGTTCATTTATACTCTGTATTTTAGCTATCGCATTGTACCTATTTTTCACAGTCACTCGGTATAGTTCTTGCATTTCTTTATCTATTTTCAGAACCTCTTTATTAAGTCTCATGTTCTTAACTATTTTTTCCCCTCTCTTTAATCTTACTTTTATTTGTCCACATAGTGGTACATGATCACTATTACAGTCAGCACCAGGCATTGTCTTTACATTAATTAAAGCATTTCTAAATCTTTTATTAATTAGTATGTAGTCAATTTGGTTGCGTATTTTCTTATCAGGGCTTTTCCATGTGTACAGTCGTCTTTATGGTGTTTAAACCATGTGTTTCCAATTATCATACCATTGATATTTGCCCATTCTATTAGCTTTTCCCCTCTTTCATTTCTTGTACCTAAACCATAATTCCCCACTACATCCTCCATTTTCCCCTTTCCTACTTTTGCATTACAATCACCAAATATTATTTTTATTTCTTGTGATCCAATTTGAGCCATCACCATTTCTATTTCGTAGTAAAAGTGTTGTATTTCTTCATCACTACTGCTTGTTGTTGGTGCATATACTAGTATAATATTTATGTCTATTGGTTTGCCTTTGATTTTTACCATAATAACTCTATCTGAAATGCACCAGTATCCATTAATTGACTTGGCTGTGTTTCCGCCTAATATTATCCCTACACCTTTTTCATGTGTATCCCCTCCAGAATAAATTATTGTGTGACTGTCAGCTATAATTTTGCCCGATCCCTTCCATCTCATCTCACTAACGCCTAGTATATTCATTTTCATGCTATCCATCTCTCTTAGAACGTTGGTCAACTTTCCTAGCTCATTTAATGTCCTAACATTCCATGTTCCTACCCTAAATTTATTTATTTTAGTTATGATTTTGCCATCAGTAGCTGGTGACGGTCTGGTGTCACCTGTGGCTCATGACTGTCCCTACCGGACGAGGATGTCCTAAGACAGCCATTAACGTCGTTCACTAACTTCTGATATATGTTTTGCCATGAAGTCTTGGGAAGATAATGTGGTGGTTTCCCCTTGCCTTCCACATCCACATGGTGGCCTTTTTACCTCTGCCTTTGACAGCCATTTCCGACTGTAAGGACAAGTGAGTGCCCTGCTCTGCTCAGCTACAGAGTTGTCCACTTATTCCGGTGGAATACTCGGTCCCCAGAGGCTGTGTTAGCCACACCGTAGTGTGTTTCCATCCTCTACCACGGGGAGGTGCAGTTGGGATTTTCCCTTCCTAAAGTTATGGTCTATGACCTAAACTCTCCAGTACTTTTAGAGGATCATATATATATATATATATATATATTATATATATATATATATAATATATATATATAATATATATATATAAAGGTTATATATAACGTATGCAATTACGCGCAGTGCGGCACGAACGCATTTCAAATGAACGCCCCTTATATATACGTACTAGCCCTCGTATAAATGGAATCATCATCGGGGGACGAAACATCAATAACATTAGATATGGCAGATGATACAGCATTGATTGCAGACAATGAGTAGGATCTGCAACAATTAGTAGATGCGGTGTTGCACAAAGTGAACAACTGGGGTTAGAATTAAGTTGTAAGAAGACAGATTAATGGTCGTCACTAGGGAAAAAAGAAATACCATATTGTAATATACATATCCAACACCCACACACACATATTCCCGCTAACTCACATATCCCGCACCCATCCACACATCCCCCACTCACACACATCACCCACCCACACAATCCCCCCACCCACACATCCCGCACCCACACTCACACATCCCCCAAACACCCCCAACCTACACACACTCACCCTCCCACACATCCTCCAACCACCAACTCGCCATCCACCACCCCCCTCCCAGATCTCCAATACTCAATCACACATCCCTTAACTACACATCTCACCACCCATATACACACATACACACATCCCCCACCCATACACACATCCTCACCCACCAACACATTCCTCATCCAAAAACACACACATGGACAGACAGACAAACAGACAGACAGACAGACAGACAGACAGTATGACGCACAGACAGACAGGAGGGATGTAGACAGATTGGCGACTGATGGAAGTGGTCCTCAGTCGACAGACGGACAGGCACATGGGTTGACGGACAGACAGAAGGACAGACAACGTGTGGGTGGACAGATTTACAGACAGATAGATAGGCGAGTGGGCCGACGAATGGATAGACAAACATACCGATCGGCGTGTGTGCGGACAGACAGCAGACAGACAGACAGACGGGCCGACGGACGGACGGGCGGACACACGGACGGACGGAAGGACAGATAGTTAGATAGAAAGATAGATAGATAGATAGATGGATGGATATATAGATAGATAGATAGATAGATAGATAGATAGATAGATAGATATATAGATAGATAGATAGATGGATGGATGGATGGATGGATGGATGGATGGATGGATGGGTTTGTGGGTGGGTGGGTGTGTGGGTGGGTAGAAGAGAGACAGACAGATAGACAGACAGGAAAATAAGAGCTGAGATCTTGAACAACAACTTAACATATGCATGTGTTAATTTAAACGATTCGGTGAGAAGAGCAGCACACTTATTCAGAATTGGTATATTCTCTATCTAGCAATAGCAGTGATAACGAAGTGATTGGCCGGCTGGACTAGAGACACCATTTGCGCGCTTAATACCTAGTTAAGCAGATAGGTCGGACACAACCTAATGAAGTATAGACGGGATCATTCTCTGAAATGGAACTGTGTCTTTCGTCTGCAGTTAGCCTTCCGTCGTTACTGCCATCATCGATTTTATCATAGTGTCGTTTTAAAAATCTTTTAAAGGACACTGGATTTTCCCATGTCAAATTGTTGATTGTTCTTCCTCAAGGGGTTTTCATATGTGCGAGTAGCTGAAGTTTACAGTTTGGCATTTAAACGATTTCTTCTGATAGCCACATTGATGTAAGAGTCAAATGAAAACCTTAACAGTTTTTTTGTGTGTGAATATATTCTGAAAAAAAGTAAAGAACTAATTTATTATTTTTAGATGTAGTCACCACTGCGTTTAATACAAGTCCTCAGCGCCGATAAAGTGCTTCGGTTCATATAGAACAACATTCTCTTGTTCGCGTGTATAACCACTCATGCACCACCTGCTTTACATCTTCATAAGACCAACATGTTTTGAAATATCCTACTCCACTTATACACTTGCTGGACTTACAGGCATGCATAGCCATAATGGACCTTCATTCGCCGATACATTTATATAGATTTCACCCCTTCACAGATACAAGGGGCTTCTCATAAGTCTTTAGCCTGACCATGAAGGAGTAGGCGGAGAAAATTAAAATTTCGCATACTGCTTATTCCTTCTCAATGTAGCCACCACCTGAATTTATGCATTTCTGCCATCTCTGCGTGACCTTGAAAAGACCTTCAGAATAAAACAACCTATTTTTCGAACTAAACCAGTTATCACAAGCCAGTATGATATCTTCGTCACTGTCAAAACGATTTCCTTTCAGCTGTTCTTTTTTTTTCAGATTTGGGAAAAGAAAAAAGTCTGGTGGAGCCAAATCTGGAGAATATGGTGGGTGTAGAAGAATTTAAATATTCAAAACATTGGCAGTTTGCTGCACAAGCCGTGCTTTATGGGAAGGCGCGTTGTCTTGAAGAAAAGGCAGAATTTGCGTACGCACTATCCCTCGTTTTCTTGCCACAGCATTTCTTAGTTTGATAAGGAGATCTGCATAGTACTGCCCATTAAGCGTGTTGCCATGAAGATGATTTTGTGTATATGTAAGGTGTGTGTAGTATTTCTACGGTGATCTAGTTGTGCTGAGATTGTGAACAACAAACTACAAGATGATTTTGTGTATATGTAAGGTATTTGTTGTATTTCTACAGTTATTGACAGTTGTGTTGAGATTGTGGACAACAAACTACTATATGATTTTGTGTATATACAAGACATTTGTATTAGTTCTACAGTTATCTACAGTTCAATGACTTTCAATTAGTGAATATACTCAGTTATATAGCTAAGTCCGTGTCTGTGGCCTAGGGGTTAGTGAGCACAGTTTCACAATTTCATGACCTTCAGGGTCAAGGATTTGAAATTAGCCACAGGTGATTTGGATTTTGATGGTATGAGCATCTGCCATTTAGAAAGCATTGACAAACTACTGAATGTAAAATTGCCATGTAAATCACAAACAGCCAATATATGTTGAGGTTGACTGCAACATCCTACAAAGCACACGTAATGAACGTTATTGCTAATCTACCACCTGGGATACAAGCAGTTAAACTTCATGTTATGCCATCGATAAAGCAGTCACATTGAGTTTAAAAGCTAGTCAACAGATCATCATTGTACATGAAACCATTCTGTCCATAAGTGCTCGTATCCCCTCCTCAGTAAATCCTGCAGCGTGTAGAGGCTCCCAGCGCCAGTCCTGTGTTGGTTTATCAATCTTCTTTGGCTTCCTGTATAGTGTTCTTGTCTGCCCACACCTTTTGAACTTGTTGTTCTCGCAGTTTGACCATAGTTGTAGATTTACAGTCATCGCTTTGGTCTTGCAAAAGTCTTACTTCTCGTTCAGCATTCAGTATATCTATATATTGGTTTAGTTAACAAGTAACAGAGCAGGCTCAAGTTAGAATTAAACATGGCAAACACATTTTAATATAGACAGTAAGGACTGATGCGTATTCAACACTCTAAGAAAGAAAGGAAAGTTAAATTGTAAATATTTTCTGGCTTTATCTAGCTAAGCTGTGCTAAGATTACCACTAAAATCTACTAACAGTACTGATATTGTGAGGATAGTGAATCTATGTTTGTCAATAAAAGCACACTAATGTCAAATATTGAGTGGGAAAACAAACTTTTAAACATTGAGCGCAACCCACCACTGGAAACGCTGACCGTATTCTGGTATGTATTATTTACATTATGACCTCCAACTAGTATTCCTGGCATCTCTTTGATCTCTCTCATTATTACTTCGCTATACAGGGAGAAAAGATCTGGTGACAAGACACACCCCTGTCGTACTCCTAGCTTTATCTGTTCGCAACTACCCTCTTTATTTCCCATTTTAATTGCTGCTACTTGGTTCCAGTAAACATTCTTTATTATTCTTAAATATTTTCCATCAATGTTGATATCTTCCAACATTTTAATCAGTTCATCATGTTTTACTTTATCGAATGCCTTAGTATAATCTATGAAGCACATATATATGTCTTTCTGTTTCTCTATTGACCTTTCTATTAGTGTCCGTAATGTATAAATTGCATTGTTTGTGTCCTTACCCTCCACAAATCCATACTGTTCTTCACTAATTTCCATTTTTTTTCTTTCTGGTTCTTCTCATTATAATTCTGAGTAGAAGCTTAGTGATATGGTTTATAAGGTTAATTGTACGAAAAATCTTCACAATCAATTGCTCCTGGTCTTTTTGGTAGAGCTATAAATACAGATTTCAGCATATCACTGGGTAAATATCCACTACTGTAAATATCATTCAACATTTTGGTTAATATATCTACTCCAAATTCTCCCAACACTTCTAATTCTTCTATTGTGATTTCATCTGGCCCAGCCGTTTTTCCTTTCTTCATATATTTCATAGCGTCAGCGACTTCTTCTTTAGAATAGGTGGACCTTCTAAGTTACTATCTTCTGTTAATTCTTCCCTTTCTCCGTCATATAATTCTCTAATATTACTCATTCCACCTCTTCATTATAGCACCTTCCTCTAATAATATCTTTCCTGTTTTTGATTTCAAACATTCCTGTATTTATTCTTATTTTTCTTCCTGTAAGCTCACTGATTTGTCTGTGCATATTTTTTGTATCTTTAATAGAATTTAATTCAATTTTTTTGCATTGCTCGTTTAACCAACTTTCTTTAGCCTTCCCACATTTATCTTTTATTTCTTTATTTATCTTAGCGTATTCTTGTTTGTCATTTTTACTTCTGTTTTCTTTTGTCCATCAGTTTTAAGATTTCTTCATTCATCCTATTTTTTCTTAGCTATTTTGCCTCTCTCCGGTAATACTTCTTTGCTAGTTTGATGAATGGAGTCCCTTAACTTTCCCATTGTTCATTTATACTCTGTATTTTAGCTATCGAATTGTACCTATTTTTCACAGTCACTCGGTATAGTTCTTGCATTTCTTTATCTATTTTCAGAACCTCTTTATTAAGTCTCATGTTCTTAACCATTTTTTCCCCTCTCTTTAATCTTACTTTTATTTGTCCACATAGTGGTACATGATCACTATTACAGTCAGCACCAGGCATTGTCTTTACATTAATTAAAGCATTTCTAAATCTTTTATTAATTAGTATGTAGTCAATTTGGTTGCGTATTTTCTTATCAGGGCTTTTCCATGTGTACAGTCGTCTTTTATGGTGTTTAAACCATGTGTTTCCAATTATCATATCATTGATATTTGCCCATTCTATTAGCTTTTCCCCTCTTTCATTTCTTGTACCTAAACCATAATTCCCCACTACATCCTCCATTTTCCCCTTTCCTACTTTTGCATTAAAATCACCAAGTATTATTTTTATTTCTTGTGATCCAATTTGAGCCATCACCATTTCTATTTCGTCGTAAAAGTGTTGTATTTCTTCATCACTACTGCTTGTTGTTGGTGCATATACTTGTATAATATTTATGTCTATTGGTTTGCCTTTGATGTTTACCTTAATAACTCTATCTGAAATAGCACCAGTATCCATTAATTGACTTGGCTGTGTTTCGTCTAATATTATCCCTACACCTTTTTCATGTGTATCCCCTCCAGAATAAATTATTGTGTGACTGTCAGCTATAATTTTGCCCGATCCCTTCCATCTCATCTCACTAACGCCTAGTATATTCATTTTCATGCTATCCATCTCTCTTAGAACGTTGGTCAACTTTCCTAGCTCATTTAATGTCCTAACATTCCATGTTCCTACCCTAAATTTATTTATTTTAGTTATGATTTTGCCATCAGTAGCTGGGTGACGGTCTGGTGTCACCTGTGGCTCATGACTGTCCCTACCGGACGAGGATGTCCTAAGACAGCCATTAACGTCGTTCACTAACTTTGATATATGTTTTGCCATGAAGTCTTGGGAAGAAAATGTGGTGGTTTCCCCTTGCCTTCCACATCCACATGGTGGCCTTTTTACCTCTGCCTTTGACAGCCATTTCCGACTGTAAGGACAAGTGAGTGCCCTGCTCTGCTCAGCTACAGAGTTGTCCACTTATTCCGGTGGATACTCGGTCCCCAGAGGTGTGTTAGCCACACCGTAGTGTGTTTCCATCCTCTACCACGGGGAGGTGCAGTTGGGATTTTCCCTTCATAAAGTTATGGTCTATGACCTAAACTCTCCAGTACTTTTAGAGGATCATATATATATATATATATATATATATATATATATATATATATATATATATATATATATATATATATATATATATAAGGTTATATATAAACGTATGCAATTACGCGCAGTGCGGCACGAACGCATTTCAAATGAACGCCCCTTATATATACGTACTAGCCCTCGTATAAATGGAATCATCATCGGAGGACGAAACATCAATAACATTAGATATGCAGATGATACAGCATTGATTGCAGACAATGAGTAGGATCTGCAACAATTAGTAGATGCGGTTGTTGCACAAAGTGAACAACTGGGGTTAGAATTAAGTTGTAAGAAGACAGATTATGGTCGTCACTAGGAAGAAAGAAATACCATATTGTAATATACAAGTAAATGGGAGTATTCTTCAACAACTGAATCGGTACAATTATCTCGGAACAGTCATAACATCTTATGGGAGATGCCTTGAAGAGATTAGAACAAGAATCGCCATTACGAAATTAGCCTTTAGCAAGATGAAAAACATCAATAACATTAGATATGCAGATACATATAAATATAAACCTCCCGTGTGTTGCCGGGGCCCATAAGGGAAGCAAAGAATAACAACACTGTAGCCTACCACGCATGTCGTAAGAGGCGACTAAGGAGGCTTCATGGTTCCGTCGCCCTGCTACTCAGTGAGTGCGTGGCGCGACACTGTGAGCTGTGAATTTCGTGTGAAATGCTTCTGAATCTGCCAGAGGTTTTTTTGGAATGTGACTGCATGTTCGGAGCGATGGCAGCTGGCTATGTCCCAGAGTTGACCGGTTTTTGCCTTATGCAGAAATGCTTGGCTGCTGGGCTTCTGGTTGACTGCCACTGCCATCGACGATGAACTGTATTTTCGTGTACTGTGTGGGTGAACATCTAGGAAACATCCAGAAAATGACTGCCAATTCCATCAGAGATGAACTGGATGTTTCGTGGGGGATTATTGTGTTGACATTCTGGATGCGGCATTATGCACAGTGTATCTGTGCGGGCTGTTGTTTGTCGAGACTCCTGTCTTTTCCACTTTTCACATTGGGCAGTAGGAGGCATTTTGTGTGATATTCACTGGCACAGGAACGGAGCATAATGGGGATGACCCGTTGCTGTGAAGTTGGAACAGCGACTAACTAACTAACTAACTAACTAACTAACTAACTAACTAACTAACTAACTAACTAATTAACTAACTAACTAACTAAGATGAAGAACATACTGACCAATACAAAGATGTCAATTGAAACGATAAAAAAAGAGTGTTGAAGTGCAACATAGATAGAGTCTGTACTTTTGTATAGATGTGAAGCTTGGACAATGAGTAGTCAATCTGAAAAACATCTGGTGGCTGTGGAAATGTGGTTTCTGAGGAGAATGCAAAGAATGCCATGGACAGACAGAAAAACCAATGACCAATACTACAAGAAACAAATGAAAATCGTAAATTGATTAGAGAAATTAGACGTAGACAGTCACACATTTTTGGGCATGTTATGAGACGAAATCAATTGGAGAACTTGGTGACAACTGGCAAGATATAAGGAAAGAGACCAAGGAGAAGACCGAGAAGTAAATACCTGGATGACTTGGCCACATGGTATGGTCGAGACAGGAATACTGAGCTGATCAACGACTCTGGTGATCGAGTGAAATGGCGAGTCATGGCTGCCTACGCTTTCAGGCATGGCACATGATGGGCGGATATATATTTAACTAAAATCCCTATGTTGGAGATAAATATTGGAAGTGTAATATGATGTTTTAAAAGCTACAAATCAACCATTGAAATTATGGTACTTTCATATAAGATGACAATCCATATAAACATTCACGATCATCCATTGGCACCTTGCCGTCTTGACAGACGATAGTTTGTGCTTTAAAAAGGCATAATAACTTTTACCTATGACGGTAGCGCATGTGACTGATAAGGCCAATTTGCGCTGTAAATGTCCGTTCACAGTGGGTGCATGTGAACACATGGTCATTTCCACCATCATGCACCATCTTAAAAACGCTCGGTGTGTGACTTATCTGCAATAATTTTCTCCTTTGTCTTTATTCCATTTCTGATGTTTGCCCTCCATGCAACACGTTCAGCGGCGACTTGCTCCCAATGTGCATTATCAATGCCTGTATCAATCATGTCCCGCTTACACACATCTTTGTATCGTAGTAGAGGCCGACCCTGAGATCTCTTACCCATCTGTAATTCACCAAAACAGATGTCCTTTGGTATTCTACCATCATCCATCCTCCTAAGATGTCCTATCCATCTAAGTCTACGAAGACTGAGCATGGAATAAACTGTCACACAACCTGATCTTTCCAATACTTCAGTATTTGTGATTTTGTCTTGCCACTTAATACCAAGAATTCTTCGCAGACACCGCATATGAAAGCTGTTTAAACATTCACGATCATATGACAGAAAGAACTTCATTGTATGTGCATTATAAACTAATAATAACATACGTTCAGAAGCGATGTCCATGTAATATTACATACACAAATGAATGCTCACATTTAAATAACATAAGATATGTACAGTATTTGTGTTATTGCTCAGAAGGGTAGAACAGGATATTATTATTTTTTTTTTTTTATTAACTACTAGCTGACCTGGCCCGGCTTCGCCCAGTCCCTGGCGGGGAGCATCTCATTTAATTCATATTCGGCCCCTGCTCCCGTTCCCGTTCCCAAAGAAAGACGACCCGTCCCGGCTTCGCCTAGCTCCTGGCAGGGAGCGTCTCATTTAATTAATATTCGGCCCCTGCCCCCGTTCCCGTTCCCAAAAAAGACGACCTGGCCCGGCATCTTCCAGCCCCTAACGGCGGCAGCAGCAGCAGCAGAAGAAAAAGGAGGAGGAGGAGGAGTAGGGGAGGAGGGGAGGAGGAGGAGGGGGAGGAGAAGGAGGATGGAGGAGGGGAGTATGGGGAGGAGGGGAGGAGAAGGAGGGGAGGAGGAGGGAGGAGGAGGGGAAGGAGGACGGGAGGAGTAGGAGGAGGGGGAGGAGGGGGGTGAGGAGGAGGAGGGGAGGAGGAGGAAGGGAGGAGGGGAGGAGGAGGAGGAGCAGGAGGGAGGGAGAGGATGAGGAGGGTGAAGAGGAGGGAGGAGAAGGAGGAGGAGGGGGAGGAGGAGGGGAGGAGAATGGGAGGATGAGGAGGGGGTGGAGGAAAAGGAGGGGGTGGAGGAAGAGGGAGGACGAGGGGGAGGAGGAAGAGGAGGAGGAGGGAGAGGAGGAGGAGAGGGAGGGGGAGGAGGGGAAGAGGAATAGGAGGCGGAGGGGGAGGAAGAGGGGGCAGTGTTGCCATTTTAGTACTTTTCGCGCTAAATTTAGTGCTTTGTCAAGTCAGTTAGCGGCCGCGTAAATTTAGTACGTCACAAAAATTTTTTGGTGCTTTTTGGGGGTGGGTAAATATTACTTTAAAATTCATTTTGGGAACACTAAAAAGCCGAGTTTGAACTGAAGCGGGGGAGTAAAACAGTCTTAGTACGTTACTGCGCAATATTCAACTAATTTAACTCCCTTTAATACGATTTAGCTGAAAGCGAACGCCATTTTGCAGACAAGTCCAAACGACAATACATTAGCTTGTAATCGAAATCATAATTTTGTGGTGTCTACATGATCCTTTCATTTAAGCTTATTTGTGTTTCACCATGAGCATGTAATATTGTCAACATTTCAGAGAACAGTGGCTCAGTGACACGAGATTTCAAAAATGGTTGTTAAAAGTAGAAGGGGGTAATACTAAGTGTTTTTGCATATATTGCAGTCAGGTTAAATGATATTGAGAGGCACAAGAAAACAACGAAACATCAGAAAGCCGAACAACCATTCAGTACACAAAGGCAAACAACAATTGCATTTGACAAACTGAAAGATGATGTCAAAGAAGCAAAAGGATGCATGAGTTTGTTCATAGCTGGCCATTGTTTCATATGGAAGAGACCACAAGAGACTTGGTCGTAATGAGACAGACATCATAAGTCAGCATAATACTGCATGATGAGACAGATACCCGGAGACAAGTGTCATGAGGTAGATTTCATGAGACACTCTTGCTGGATTAACATCCTGAGGCAGATATGAGACAGATGGGAGACAGGCATTCTTTCCAACTGCAATAGGCAATATGTAATATAATGTGACAGATGGCACATTTGCATTGAATAACCCTGTCACAAAGTGAATGTTGACTAAGTGACAGATAGAGTGGCTATGGTTGTGTCTAGGGTATGTCCTTGTAACAATGTGATGTTGAACAACAGATTAATCAAGATGCATCACCACCAAACACCAGTCAGTGAACAAGCGTTAATTTGCGCACATAATATTCCTTTAATTCTGAATTAACACAGACACATGTAACATATAAATCCAGGAACAATAATTCTCTAAGAATATATCTCCATCCCCAATGGAACACTTCGAATAACACTGCCTCTTACGGCTACTAAAATCTCGTCCCACACGACAGGTATACTAGCCTCTCTCTAGGCCCGACTCAAAGTAACCCCCTCTGGGTCTCGAATTCCACTCACTATCCCTGGAACCCACAGTGCGGAGTTATCTTCCAAACTCTGCAGATGACATCCACACAGTGAGCTTTCGATTTGGACGTTCCACGTAATGGATTTGCTATCCAAGCAATATTCCATTTCGTGCCGCTAGGACACTTTTCCACCTTTTATGAAGTCCACACAGTGAGCTTTTGAGTCGGACTTTCCACGTAGGAAGAGTATTCTATGCGCGTGTTTGTGTGTGTGTTTGTGTGTGTGTGTGTGTGTGTGTGTGTGTGTGTGTGTGTGTTGCCTATAACTAATCTATGAACACTGTAGCAGAGAGCACTTGGTATAGTTGTTGCGACTTTTAAAGAATTTCGAAATCTGCTCTTGATAAGGATATAATTAATGAGGAAAGATGTCTAGTTTCAAAAATGTTAATTTAATGTTTGTTTTTAAATTGCTGGTGTTATGCCATACGCCCTAAACACTGGATTACCTCTGTATTGTTTTGACCATTCTGCGTCTGGCTTCCTGTAAAAAGAAAACTATTGGTGACTATGCACCAATGATGGTCACAGTCTGTGATATTTTTAAGATCTTCATTGTTGATTGCGATGTTTGGTTGACAAGACGTTTTGTCTGTGGTTATTGTTTTCGTTTTGTTTATGTTCAAGTTCGGAAAAAAGATTTTGATCTTCACTGTGTGTGAGGATTTCTCTTCTCTCTCTCTTCCATACAAATGTATACAAAGTCTTTTTATTTGTTTGCATCAACAGAGGAAGGGAATGGAGGGAGATGCCCTTTTTAGTTAGGACATCCAACCGGGAGTCCCTGACTCAAACCTTGACTCCTTAGAGAACTCCAGGGACCTACACAGAATATATAGGCTGATTGACCAGCCAAAATCTTCAATATATGGCATACAGAGTCAACAAGTGCAGGAAAGTAATACGGTATTCTTCACAGAACCGCCTGACTTCAGTTTGTCTCATACAGGCCCATGGAAGTTTACCCCTGTGTCCCTATGGAACTCTCACCTTGTTCTGGAATCCAAAAGCGCTGGTGTTTCTCAGAACTACTTGTTTACCTCTGCCCCAGTTATAGCTGTGGGTTATTCAGGAGCAAGGAAAGTAAACTTTATCCCCATTTTCAACTTGGATATTTGGTGCAGTCCAACAAGGAGTGTCAAACTTGTATCCCCATTTTCAACTTGGATATTTGGTGCAGTCCAACAAGGAGTGTCAATCTTTATCCCAATTTTCAGCTTGGACATTACATACAGTCCAGAATTAGCTAGCTGGGATTTAATCCCATGTTGAACGGTTGGTGTGATGGACGTTATTGTAGAATGCTGAATCTTTATTTACTACTGGGTGGAATTCAGACCTTTGTGAATACAGGAACGGATCTTTACCTTCCCATAACAGGAGGAGTGGAACTCACCTTATGGATTGACCCCAGGTGTCAGCTTCACAGTCTAGTCATTACCAGGGTTCCTGTATATAAGTATGTCTTCAGAGATTGCTTCACCAGAGGAAAGTACTTGTCTGGGAGATTACATTAGGTGTCTACTACATGGGACCTTACCTAACACCACTACTGTTGGTGTCAGGATTATCAAGGACCATAACTAGTTTTACTTGTGTATTGCCCAGTACTTGTGACTTTCTTTTCCTCAGGGAACAAATGAAGAAATATACTTCTAGTAGATCAGTTATTAGTGAAGGAGAAGGTTTAGGAGATATGTGTGAACTGTGAGTTGGAGGAGAGATGTTCTTTTTTGAGTTGGGAATCTGTGGGTTGTTTGGGGAGGAATCTGGGTGTTGTCACTTGAGTATAAACATGCATATAGGTAAAATTGAGGTGTATGATATACCATGTGTAACCTGGGTCTTCACTAGACCCCCTAGTCCCAAATAAAAGAAAGGGAAGTTAAAAGCTGTTGTTGAGACTATTCCATTGTGTGTGCCTGTCCCTTTGTTGTGGAAACATACCATTGCGAATGTCTGGTCCAGCTTTTGTTGTGAGAACATATCATTGTGAATGTCTTGTTCAACCTTTGTGGAGTGCAGCTCTTGTGGATGTTTTGTGCAACTATGTGAAGTATCTTCCATTGTTGATGTTTGGTCATCTATTGTTGAGTCCAGAAGTCTAATTGTCAAATTGTCAAGTGTCACTTGTGATACAAAATTAATGTTAGATCCACATGAGGTTGGCAGAAAGCATACAGTTAACAATATTGGGGAGGGAACCTGTTCCTCCATTGCTGTGGCAAATTGCCAGGATCTATATCTATATATATCTGCCTTATAGGAGAACCTTTCATTCTATAAATTCTGTGTATCAACTCAACTTTGTCTGAGATTGGCACAGTGGAGGTTTGAGCCAAAAATTATATTGTTCCTCTTAAGGGCAGCGCGGGAATGATTTCATCTTATTAGTGATACCCTAGACAACGTGCTATATCAATCCCTTATCTAACACATATGGATATATTTATACAGACCTCACTCGGAGGGGGCCTTGTATATTTTCACTGAAATCCTCACATTTTGGGAGATAGTCCAGGATTGAACCCTGGGAATAACCTGCTGGGGTACTCACATATTGTGGGCTCATGTCCGCGATTGAACCCCGGGAACACCCCTCAAGGTACTCACATTTATTGGGCTCATGTCCGCGATTGAACCCCGGGAACACCCCTCAAGGTACTCATATACTGTGGACTCTATACCACGATTTGAACCCTAGGAACATCCTTCAGGGTACTCACATATTGGTGCCTTGAATCTGCGAATTGAACCTCGGGAACACCCTGCATGGGATCTCCATGTTTGTGTTAAAATCCGGGGTAACCTCTCGCAAATAAAACCTATTTCTTGGGAGTTTTTATAGTGTTGGGTAGTGGACCTTACCATTCATGGGTGGGATCTCAGTCTGGGTGTTTTTAATCTAGGGTGACCGCTTTCATGTTTAAGTCCATATTTTTAAACCCACACTGAATCTCCAAGATGGTTTATTCATGTATAGTTATAATACTAGATGTTATTACTACTTTTCAATTGGCAACTAGAACTTCAACATAGTTGAGTGATGATGTTATTATTATCTTATGGGGCAAAATACTTATTTGTACCAATGAGTGATTTTTAATGGGATATTTTCTTGGCTTGTCGATGGTTTGTGTAATTTTGTGCATGCTTATTGTCCATTTTATGTATCAAATTAGGGTACTTGAGACACATGGAAGCACAAATTATATTTTTATATAAACTGAGACGGCTAAATTTCAGAATTTTTTTTTTTTGAAATAAATTCAGACACTTAATCCAGTTGATAAAAACATAGGGCCTCTTTCACCTCCCACAATATTTGCTAGCATGGGAGAGAGGAAGGAATAGTGTATATGGTATAACATTTTAGCACCACATCGTAAAACAACTCAATTATTTTTCCTCCCCTTTCCATAACATGTCTAGCTTTACTGAGAGTAGAGAAGGTGAGCACTGATGGACATTTTATAGGGCAACTGTTAAGACACCTCATAAGCTCTCTCAGTTTAGTCCGTTATTCGTAACCGACTATTGTACCGTGTCAATTCGACATTGTGCTAATCTTCAATTTGGGCATATCTTCCTAGTGATCTTGATCACATCGCTGGGAATAGATCCTAGTGAAGGTTCCAGGGAGCCGTCAACAAGTTAGTCTCATGCCATTTCTGGTTAGTGGCAGCGAAAAGCGTACATGATATATGTGGCTGACGAACGATAGGATTCCCCTGGTTTATTGGCGTGTCATACGTTTAGGAGCATACAATGGACAACCTGGATAATTTCATGATGAGAAAACAGGATCCGTCTCCGACGTCGACCACCAATTTTCTGCCTGAAAAATTGTGGGATTTATAGGGTGGACAAACAGTTTGCGCAGCTGTGGTCTTCTCCTTATTCAGAGCTAAATTCTAGATGAAAGCCATTAGTCTGCGATCGAGTGGACTTAATAAGAATCACTGCTAGTTAAGCAGGGGACTCTTATATTATTGCTGAACCATATGGACTATACATTAAATGAGTTGGCCAATTTTGTCCTCAATGCCAGCATAATTGCTTCCAAAAATTCCAGTCAATATTGGTAAGAAGAAGCATACCCACATATTCACACCCCTCAAAGGTGGTTGTGATATTGACGAACCTCTCAAGCATTGAGATGGAATGCCTTATATTTGCCATTTGTAGACGTTTTGCTCGGGTGGGCGAGAGATAACGGATACTGTCCAGCAATTCGACGCACATAGCTAGAATGTTGCCTGGTATATTAAGTTGGGATTTCCACTTGGGATTCTAACTATTAGTGGATGATGGTGAGACAGCATCTGCTACTTTGTTGCTACGTTGGAAAAAGCTAACACAGAGATGAAAGCTGGCATTGGTAATCTACGACGAGTCTGAAGTAGAATTTCTCGCCATTTTAATTACAGGGCAACTATAGAGAACATGCTGTTACTTCTCACAACATATCAGATTTGGTTGCAGAGCGGAATGAAAGAACTTCTACCGGGATAGCACCTCTGAGACTTTGGCACTGGATACAGAAATGAACCAGGGAACTAAATGAGATTTTGGTACCATCTGCAAACACGAGAAGCTTAATGGGAGGTATACAGGAGTCTTACACTAACCCAGAATCTGCGTAGCAGATTTCTGACTTCTTAACAAGTTATGCAAGAGTACTTTTCAACAGACCGGATGTTATTTATTCAACAGAGTTCAACCGGAAGGGACTGACTCTGCTCCGGTGCTAGTCAAACTTTACCCAAGTTCCAAATGCCAGGTTGATTAATTAAGAGAAGAAAACCCAGCCAATACTCTCATAGAATGATCATTCTCCTGTTGGCAGCGGAAAGGATGATATTCTAATCATGATGAAAGGTTTGAGAGACGTGGAAGTATTACTATTCTCTGCAAACATCATCTAGAAGTTGGTTCAATTACTAGACCATTACTTCTTTTACTGATTCTCTATGGTCCATCCTTATATTGAAGGAGTGTAACTTAAAGAGATCATTTTATCATAGACAAGAAGGAAGGCATAGGTATCAACAGTGGAGTACTGTCAAGACTGACATGGAAAGCATTTCACAGATGAGTGGAGTCATGATTCTTGATGTTTCCAGTGACTTAATGGAACTTGATGCAGGACTAACATGATGGTCTTTGCTGGTGCTGATAACTTCATTACTGAGGGATAAATGTTGGACCTGATTTTTTTGGGGTGAAAAGTCAATATAGGTTCCAGAAGCACTGCTCGAGTTAGAGTATATGAAACCAAGAAGAATTTATGAATACACCTATGGGATCTGAGAACTGTGAATGAATTAATTCAGCCAATCCCAAATGATTGACTTAAGGGGGAGGCTTATGTCACATAAATGTGTCATTCATTCACATTCCCAGTCCCTAAAAACAATTGATAATTGTTAACGGAGTCCCTACTGATAGAATAGTTATTTTTAGATGGTGTGTTCGAGATCGGAGTAGGGTACACCTAAGGCGAAAGCTATTTGATTGGTTAATGCTAGACTAGGCTAGGCTTGGAATGTTATCTTTCTGGGTCAGGCGGGACCCATAGCCTAACAGTTGTAGTTTTGAATCCATCAGGACCGGTCTTGTTTACAAGATGTGGTGTTTTTTTCCGCCCTAAATAATTTCCTCTGTCTCAGGTACGCCTTAAATCATTTTTAAAATGTTGTGGCTATGCATAGTGAAGTAGAAGAATAACAGGGTATTGGTATGAGAAATGTAAACATTAAATGAATGTGCTGAATGTGATTACTGTCAGGCTGGCGTATGCAAATCACTGATACTTCCTGACTGTGCCTATCATTCATATGCTATGAAAATTATGCGGTATGCCTGATGTCTGTATATCACTCTCAGAGCCTATCTGCATTATTATGCTTCATTGAACTTCCCTGTGAATGCATATTATCGCACACTCTGGATTGACTGTAGTAATCCTATTGAGAGTCTATGTCTTATCACCTCTGTGGTCAGAATGTGTGATATAACATGTAATCTTTTCCCTGTAAATGCTGAGACTGTTTGAAGGAGTGAGATGTGTGTTTTATTAGTACCATCTCCAATGAAACGAAAGACGCCTTATTATATTCATATGTTTGCAGGACGCGCTTTTCCGCCACTATTCTTGTGTGTAGATGGTGGCTATTTTTCGTTCATGAGAATTGCCAAAGGCCCTCTTAGGGATTTGCCTTGAAAGCTCTTTTTCTCTGAATGAGGCACTTGTTCTTTTGCAACATTGATTGGTGTTCGAACTGCGTGCAGTAAAGGACCATATAAGTTTGAACCTTGGCTACGTTTGTTGAATATAGATCTGGTGGCTCAGGACATGTTTCAGGGAAAATAACATGTTTTTCATGTGTGTATTGTTTCACAGGTGAATATTGATTATGATCATTGCCTCACCTGCTGTGGAAAATATACTAATGGTACCCAGTAGGGATGGAGCGAATGATGTGTTGGTGATGTAAGATAGCACTTGGGAATTGAGTCTAGTCTGAGAGAGGGGAGGATTGGCAGTGCAGTGTGAGTGTGGATGAGATGAGACAGCCATGTAACTTAATACCACCAATGGGGTTATTCAATGCAAATGTGCCATCTGTCACATTATATTACATATTGCCTATTGCAGTTGGAAAGAATGCCTGTCTCCCATCTGTCTCATATCTGCCTCAGGATGTTAATTCAGCAGGAGTGTCTCATGAAATCTACCTCATGACACTTGTCTCCGGGTATCTGTCTCATCATGCAGTCTTATGCTGCCTGTCTCATGAAGAGTGACTTATGATGTCTGTCTCATTACGACCAAGTCTCTTGTGGTCTGTGTCTGGTGAGAATTCTATCTATACAGGTACCTTGTCATGCTGTTGATTGTGTAATGATGTCCCCAACTCTACAAGAACTCTACAGAGTCTACCACCAATATGGGGTGAATATTGAAACTATATCACCCACTGCCATATGAGTAGAATACACTCCATCACCAATATGAGGGGATTGATGCTTGAACATCACCCTCTTTTCTCTTCTCCCCATTTTCCTGAACAATCCTCTATGTTTGTTGTTTATGACAATTGATTTCCATACAAATGTATACAAAGTCTTTTTATTTGTTTGCATCAACAGAGGAAGGGAATGGAGGGAGATGCCCTTTTTAGTTAGGACATCCAACCGGGAGTCCCTGACTCAAACCTTGACTCCCTATAATAATAATAATAATAATAATAATAATAATAATAATAATAAGTCTTTATTTTCAAAGGGTTAAGAATTGGGCACGCAGGCCCGTCTGACATTCTGCCCTTCTTCTCTATTTCCTCTCATACATTCTTTCATTCAACATCACTTATGAAGCAACTTTTGACAACAAAAGAACATTAAAACGCATGAAAAATAATCAATAACAAATGACTCACTGGGGCAGTGTTTAACATGGGCATTATAAATACCTAAGGAGGGTGTAACGTGCCATACATAAGGGAATGTTTTTTGGCTAGTTGTCGTTTGAGATAAGTTACCATTATTGTCTTTTTTGTGTTATTTGTTATGGGGACATGTAGTCTGTACTAAGGTAGTGTTCAAACAGGTTGCGAATGTATGAATCATGATTGGTGGTGTCTTTGATTTCTTGTGGAAGATTGTTCCACAACTGAGCGGCAGAGTATGCTAAGCTTGTTTTATATAAGTCTATCCTAGGTTTAGGGACATGAAGTATATTTAGTCGTTCGCTTAGAGAACTCCAGGGACCTACACAGAATATATAGGCTGATTGACCAGCCAAAATCTTCAATATATGGCATACAGAGTCAACAAGTGCAGGAAAGTAATACGGTATTCTTCACAGAACCGCCTGACTTCAGTTTGTCTCATACAGGCCCATGGAAGTTTACCCCTGTGTCCCTATGGAACTCTCACCTTGTTCTGGAATCCAAAAGCGCTGGTGTTTCTCAGAACTACTTGTTTACCTCAGCCCCAGTTATAGCTGTGGGTTATTCAGGAGCAAGGAAAGTAAACTTTATCCCCATTTTCAACTTGGATATTTGGTGCAGTCCAACAAGGAGTGTCAAACTTGTATCCCCATTTTCAACTTGGATATTTGGTGCAGTCCAACAAGGAGTGTCAATCTTTATCCCAATTTTCAGCTTGGACATTAGATACAGTCCAGAATTAGCTAGCTGGGATTTAATCCCATGTTGAACGGTTGGTGTGATGGACGTTATTGTAGAATGCTGAATCTTTATTTACTACTGGGTGGAATTCAGACCTTTGTGAATACAGGAACGGATCTTTACCTTCCCATAACAGGAGGAGTGGAACTCACCTTATGGATTGACCCCAGGTGTCAGCTTCACAGTCTAGTCATTACCAGGGTTCCTGTATATAAGTATGTCTTCAGAGATTGCTTCACCAGAGGAAAGTACTTGTCTGGGAGATTACATTAGGTGTCTACTACATGGGACCTTACCTAACACCACTACTGTTGGTGTCAGGATTATCAAGGACCATAACTAGTTTTACTTGTGTATTGCCCAGTACTTGTGACTTTCTTTTCCTCAGGGAACAAATGAAGAAATATACTTCTAGTAGATCAGTTATTAGTGAAGGAGAAGGTTTTGGAGATATGTGTGAACTGTGAGTTGGAGGAGAGATGTTTCTTTTTTGAGTTGGGAATCTGTGGGTTGTTTGGGGAGGAATCTGGGTGTTGTCACTTGAGTATAAACATGCATATAGGTAAAATTGAGGTGTATGATATACCATGTGTAACCTGGGTCTTCACTAGACCCCCTAGTCCCAAATAAAAGAAAGGGAAGTTAAAAGCTGTTGTTGAGACTATTCCATTGTGTGTGCCTGTCCCTTTGTTGTGGAAACATACCATTGCGAATGTCTGGTCCAGCTTTTGTTGTGAGAACATATCATTGTGAATGTCTTGTTCAACCTTTGTGGAGTGCAGCTCTTGTGGATGTTTTGTGCAACTATGTGAAGTATCTTCCATTGTTGATGTTTGGTCATCTATTGTTGAGTCCAGAAGTCTAATTGTCAAATTGTCAAGTGTCACTTGTGATACAAAATTAATGTTAGATCCACATGAGGTTGGCAGAAAGCATACAGTTAACAATATTGGGAAGGGAACCTGTTCCTCCGTTGCTGTGGCAAATTGCCAGGATCTATATCTATATATATCTGCCTTATAGGAGAACCTTTCATTCTATAAATTCTGTGTATCAACTCAACTTTGTCTGAGATTGGCACAGTGGAGGTTTGAGCCAAAAATTATATTGTTCCTCTTAAGGGCAGCGCGGGAATGATTTCATCTTATTAGTGATACCCTAGACAACGTGCTATATCAATCCCTTATCTAACACATATGGATATATTTATACAGACCTCACTCGGAGGGGGCCTTGTATATTTTCACTGAAATCCTCACATTTTGGGAGCTCGTCCGGGATTGAACCCTGGGAATAACCTGCTGGGGTACTCACATATTGTGGGCTCATGTCCGCGATTGAACCCCGGGAACACCCCTCAAGGTACTCACATTTTGTGGGCTCATGTCCGCGATTGAACCCCGGGAACACCCCTCAAGGTACTCATATACTGTGGACTCTATACCACGATTTGAACCCTAGGAACATCCTTCAGGGTACTCACATATTGGTGCCTTGAATCTGCGAATTGAACCTCGGGAACACCCTGCATGGGATCTCCATGTTTGTGTTAAAATCCGGGGTAACCTCTCGCAAATAAAACCTATTTCTTGGGAGTTTTTATAGTGTTGGGTAGTGGACCTTACCATTCATGGGTGGGATCTCAGTCTGGGTTTTTTTAATCTAGGGTGACCGCTTTCATGTTTAAGTCCATATTTTTAAACCCACACTGAATCTCCAAGATGGTTTATTCATGTATAGTTTTAATACTAGATGTTATTACTACTTTTCAATTGGCAACTAGAACTTCAACATAGTTGAGTGATGATGTTATTATTATCTTATGGGGCAAAATACTTATTTGTACCAATGAGTGATTTTTAATGGGATATTTTCTTGGCTTGTCGATGGTTTGTGTAATTTTGTGCATGCTTATTGTCCATTTTATGTATCAAATTAGGGTACTTGAGACACATGGAAGCACAAATTATATTTTTATATAAACTGAGACGGCTAAATTTCAGAAATTTTTTTTTTGAAATAAATTCAGACACTTAATCCAGTTGATAAAAACATAGGGCCTCTTTCACCTCCCACAATATTTGCTAGCATGGGAGAGAGGAAGGAATAGTGTTATGTTATAACATTTTAGCACCACATCGTAAAACAACTCAATTATTTTTCCTCCCCTTTCCATAACATGTCTAGCTTTACTGAGAGTAGAGAAGGTGAGCACTGATGGACATTTTATAGGGCAACTGTTAAGACACCTCATAAGCTCTCTCAGTTTAGTCCGTTATTCGTAACCGACTATTGTACCGTGTCAATTTGACATTGTGCTAATCTTCAATTTGGGCATATCTTCCTAGTGATCTTGATCACATCGCTGGAAATAAACCCTAGTGAAGGTTCCAGGGAGCCGTCAACAAGTTAGTCTCATGCCATTTCTGGTTAGTGGCAGCGAAAAGCGTACATGATGTATGTGGCTGACGAACGATAGGATTCCCCTGGTTTATTGGCGTGTCATACGTTTAGGAGCATACAATGGACAACCTGGATAATTTCATGATGAGAAAACAGGATCCGTCTCCGACGTCGACCACCAATTTTCTGCCTGAAAAATGGTGGGATTTATAGGGTGGACAAACAGTTTGCGCAGCTGTGGTCTTCTCCTTATTCAGAACCTAAATTCTAGATGAAAGCCATTAGTCTGCGATAGAGTGGACTTAATAAGAATCACTGCTAGTTAAGCAGGAGACTCTTATATTATTGCTGAACCATATGGACTATACATTAGATGATTTGGCCAATTTTGTCCTCAATGCCAGCATAATTGCTTCCATAAATTCCAGTCAATATTGGTAAGTAAGAAGCTATACCCACATATTCACACCCCTCAAAGGTGGTTGTGATATTGACGAACCTCTCAAGCATTGAGATGGAATGCCTTATATTTGCCATTTGTAGACGTTTTGCTCGGGTGGGCGAGAGATAACGGATACTGTCCAGCAATTCGACGCACTTAGCTAGAATGTTGCCTGGTATATTAAGTTGGGATTTCCACTTGGGATTCTAACTATTAGTGGATGATGGTGATACTGCATCTGCTATTTTGTTGCTACGTTGGAAAAAGCTAACACAGAGATGAAAGCTGGCATTGGTAATCTACGACGAGTCTGAAGTAGAATTGCTCGCCATTTTAACTACAGGGCAACTAGAGAGAACATGCTGTTACTTCTCACAACATATCAGATTTGGTTGCAGAGCGGAATGAAAGAACTTCTACCGGGATAGCACCTCTGAGACTTTGGCACTGGATACAGAAATGAACCAGGGAACTAAATGGGATTTTGGTACCAATCTGCAAACACGAGAAGCTTAATGGGAGGTAGACAGGAGTCTTACACTAACCCAGAATCTGCGTAGCAGATTTCTGACTTCTTAACAAGTTATGCAAGAGTACTTTTCAACAGACCGGATGTTATTTATTCAACAGAGTTCAACCGGAAGTGACTGACTCTGCTCCGGTGCTAGTCAAACTTTACCCAAGTTCCAAATGCCAGGTTGATTAATTAAGAGAAGAAAACCCAGCCAATACTCTCATAGAATGATCATTCTCCTGTTGGCAGCGGAAAGGATGATATTCTAATCATGATGAAAGGTTTGAGAGACGTGGAAGTATTACTATTCTCTGCAAACATCATCTAGAAGTTGGTTCAATTACTAGACCATTACTTCTTTTACTGATTCTCTATGGTCCATTCTTATATTGAAGGAGTGTAACTTAAAGAGATCATTTTATCATAGACAAGAAGGAAGGCATATGTATCAACAGTGGAGTACTGTCAGGACTGACATGGAAAGCAATTCACAGATGAGTGGAGTCATGATTCTTGATGTTTCCAGTGACTTAATGGAACTTGATGCAGGACTAACATGATGGTCTTTGCTGTTGCTGATAACTTCATTACTGAGGGATGAATGTTGGACCTGATTTTTTTGGGTGAAAAATCAATATAGGTTCCAGAAGCACTGCTCAAGTTAGAGTATAGGAAACCAAGAAGAATTTATGAATACACCTGTGGGATCTGAGAACTGTGAATGAATGAATTCAGCCAATCCCAAATGATTGACTTAAGGGGGAGGCTTATGTCACATAAATGTGTCATTCATTCACATTCCCAGTCCCTAAAAACAATTGATAATTGTTAACGGAGTCCCTACTGATAGAATAGTTATTTTTAGATAGAATGTTCGAGAACGGAGTAGGGTACACCAAAGGCGAAAGCTATTTGATTGGTTAATGCTAGACTAGGCTAGGCTAGGAATGTTATCTTTCTGGGTCAGGCCGGACCCATAGCCTAACAGTTGTAGTTTTGAATCCATCAGGACCGGTCTTGTTTACAAGATGTGGTGTTTTTTTCCGCCCTAAATAATTTCCTCTGTCTCAGGTACGCCTTAAATCATTTTTAAAATGTTGTGGCTATGCCTAGTGAAGTAGAAGAATAACAGGGTATTGGTATGAGAAATGTAAACATTAAATGAATGTGCTGAATGTGATTACTGTCAGGCTGGCGTATGCAAATCACTGATACTTCCTGACTGTGCCTATCATTCATATGCTATGAAAATTATGCGGTATGCCTGATGTCTGTATATCACTCTCAGAGCCTATCTGCATTATTATGCTTCATTGAACTTCCCTGTGAATGCATATTATCGCACACTCTGGATTGACTGTAGTAATCCTATTGAGAGTCTACGTCTTATCACCTCTGTGGTCAGAATGTGTGATATAACATGTAATCTTTTCCCTGTAAATGCTGAGACTGTTTGAAGGAGTGAGATGTGTGTTTTATTAGTACCATCTCCAATGAAACGAAAGACGCCTTATTATATTCATATGTTTGCAGGACGCGCTTTTCCGCCACTATTCTTGTGAGTAGATGGTGGCTATTTTTCGTTCATGAGAATTGCCAAAGGCCCTCTTAGGGATTTGCCTTGAATGCCCTTTTTCTCTGAATGAGGCACTTGTTCTTTTGCAACATTGATTGGTTTTCGAACTGCGTTCAGTAAAGGACCATATAAGTTTGAACCGTGGCTATGTTTGTTGAATATAGATCTGGTGGCTCAGGACATGTTTCAGGGAAAATAACATGTTTTTCATGTGTGTATTGTTTCACAGGTGAATATTGATTATGATCATTGCCTCACCTGCTGTGGAAAATATACTAATGGTACCCAGTAGGGATGGAGCGAATGATGTGTTGGTGATGTAAGATAGCACTTGGGAATTGAGTCTAGTCTGAGAGAGGGGAGGATTGGCAGTGCAGTGTGAGTGTGGATGAGATGAGACAGTCATGTAACTTAATACCACCAATGGGATTATTCAATGCAAATGTGCCATCTGTCACATTATATTACATATTGCCTATTGCAGTTGTAAAGAATGCCTGTCTCCCCATCTGTCTCATATCTGCCTCAGGATGTTAATTCAGCAGGAGTGTCTCATGAAATCTACCTCATGACACTTGTCTCAGGGTATCTGTCTCATCATGCAGTCTTATGCTGCCTGTCTCATGAAGAGTAACTTATGATGTATGTCTCATACTGACCAAGTCTCTTGTGGTCTGTGTCTGGTGAGAATTCTATCTATACAGGTACCTTGTCATGCTGTTGATTGTGTAATGATGTCCCCAACTCTACAAGAACTCTACAGAGTCTATCACCAATATGGGGTGAATATTGAAACTATATCACCCACTGCCATCTGAGTAGAATACACTCCATAACCAATATGAGGGGATTGATGCTTGAACAGCACCCTCTTTTCTCTTCTCCCCATTTTCCTGAACAATCCTCTATGTTTGTTGTTTATGACAATTGATTTCCATACAAATGTATACAAAGTCTTTTTATTTGTTTGCATCAACAGAGGAAGGGAATGGAGGGAGAGGCCCTTTTTATTTAGGACACCCAACCGGGAGTCCCTGACTCAAACCTTGACTCCTTAGAGAACTCCAGGGACCTACACAGAATATATGGGCTGATTGACCAGCCTAAATCTTCAATATATGGCATACAGAGTCAACAAGTGCAGGAAAGTAATACGGTATTCTTCACAGAACCGCCTGACTTCAGTTTGTCTCAACCAGGCCCATGGAAGTTTACCACTGTGTCCCTATGGAACTCTCACCTTGTTCTGGAATCCAAAAGTGCTGGTGTTTCTCAGAACTACTTGTTTACCTCAGCCCCAGTTATAGCTGTGGGTTATTCAGGAGCAAGGAAAGTAAACTTTATCCCCATTTTCAACTTGGATATTTGGTGCAGTCCAACAAGGAGTGTCAAACTTGTATCCCCATTTTCAACTTGGATATTTGGTGCAGTCCAACAAGGAGTGTCAATCTTTATCCCAATTTTCAGCTTGGACATTAGATGCAGTCCAGAATTAGCTAGCTGGGATTTAATCCCATGTTGAACTGTTGGTGTGATGGACGTTATTGTAGAATACTGAATCTTTATTTACTATTGGGTGGAATTCAGACCTTTGTGAATACAGGAACGGATCTTTACCTTCCCATAACAGGAGGAGTGGAACTCACCTTATGGATTGACCCCAGGTGTCAGCTTCACAGTCTAGTCATTACCAGAGTTCCTGTATATAAGTATGTCTTCAGAGATTGCTTCACCAGAGGAGAGTACTTGTCTGGGAGATTACATTAGGTGTCTACTACATGGGACCTTACTTAACACCACTACTGGTGGCGTCAGGATTATCAAGGACCATAACTAGTTTTACTTGTGTATTGCCCAGTACTTGTGACTTTCTTTTCCTCAGGGAACAAATGAAGAAATATACCGCTATGAGATCAGTTAGGAGTGAAGGAGAAGGTTTTGGAGAGGTGTGAGTTGGAGGAGAGATGTTGTTCTTTTTTTGGGTTGGGAATCTGTGGGTTGTTTAGGGAGGAATCTGGGTGTTGTCACTTGAGGATAAACATGCATATAGGTAACATTGAGGTGTATGATATACCATGTGTAACCTGGGTCTTCACTGGACCCCACTAGTCCCAAATAAAGGAAAGGGAAGTTAAAAGCTGTTGTTGAGACTATTCCATTGTGTGTGTCTGTCTATTTGTTGTGGAAACATACCATTGTGAATGTCTGGTCCAGCTTTTGTTGTGAGAACATATTATGGTGAATGTCTTGTTCAACCTTTGTGGAGTGCAGCTCTTGTGGATGTTTTGTGCAACTATGTGAAGTATCTTCCATTGTTGATGTTTAGTCATCTATTGTTGAGTCCAGAAGTCTAATTGTCAATTGTCAAGTGTCACTTGTGATACAAATTAATGTTAGATCCACATGAGGTTGGCAGAAAGCATACAGTTAACAATATTGGGGAGGGAACATGTTCCTCCGTTGCTGTGGCAAATTGCCAGGATCTATATCTATATATATCTGCCTTATAGGGGAACCTTTCATTCTATAAATTCTGTGTATCAACTCAACTTTGTCTGAGATTGGCACAGTGGGGGTTTGAGCCAAAAATTATATTGTTCCTCTTAAGGGCAGCGCGGGAATGATTTCATCTTATTAGTGATGCCCTAGACAACGTGCTATATCAATCCCTTATCTATCACCGATGGATATATTTATACAGACCTCACTCCGAGGGGGCCTTGTATATTTTCACTGAAATCCTCACATTTTGAGGGCTCGTCCAGGATTGAACCCTGGGAATAACCTGCTGGGGTACTCACATATTGTGGGCTCATGTCCGCGATTGAACCCCGGGAACACCCCTCAAGGTACTCACATTTTGTGGGCTCATGTCCGCGATTGAACCCCGGGAACACCCCTCAAGGTACTCATATACTGTGGACTCTATACCACGATTTGAACCCTAGGAACATCCTTCAGGGTACTCACATATTGGTGCCTTGAATCTGCGAATTGAACCTCGGGAACACCCTGCATGGGATCTCCATGTTTGTGTTAAAATCCGGGGTAACCTCTCGCAAATAAAACCTATTTCTTGGGAGTTTTTATAGTGTTGGGTAGTGGACCTTACCATTCATGGGTGGGATCTCAGTCTGGGTTTTTTTAATCTAGGGTGACCGCTTTCATGTTTAAGTCAATATTTTTAAACCCACACTGAATCTCCAAGATGGTTTATTCATGTATAGTTATAATACTAGATGTTATTACTACTTTTCAATTGGCAACTAGAACTTCAACATAGTTGAGTGATGATGTTATTATTATCTTATGGGGCAAAATACTTATTTGTACCAATGAGTGATTTTTAATGGGATATTTTCTTGGCTTGTCGATGGTTTGTGTAATTTTGTGCATGCTTATTGTCCATTTTATGTATCAAATTAGGGTACTTGAGACACATGGAAGCACAAATTATATTTTTATATAAACTGAGACGGCTAAATTTCAGAATTTTTTTTTTTGAAATAAATTCAGACACTTAATCCAGTTGATAAAAACATAGGGCCTCTTTCACCTCCCACAATATTTGCTAGCATGGGAGAGAGGAAGGAATAGTGTTATGGTATAACATTTTAGCACCACATCAGTAAAACAACTCAATTATTTTTCCTCCCCTTTCCATAACATGTCTAGCTTTACTGAGAGTAGAGAAGGTGAGCACTGATGGACATTTTATAGGGCAACCGTTAAGACACCTCATAAGCTCTCTCAGTTTAGTCCGTTATTCGTAACCGACTATTGTACCGTGTCAATTCGACATTGTGCTAATCTTCAATTTGGGCATATCTTCCTAGTGATCTTGATCACATCGCTGGGAATAGACCCTAGTGAAGGTTCCAGGGAGCCGTCAACAAGTTAGTCTCATGCCATTTCTGGTTAGTGGCAGCGAAAAGCGTACATGATGTATGTGGCTGACGAACGATAGGATTCCCCTGGTTTATTGGCGTGTCATACGTTTAGGAGCATACAATGGACAACCTGGATAATTTCATGATGAGAAAACAGGATCCGTCTCCGACGTCGACCACCAATTTTCTGCCTGAAAAATGGTGGGATTTATAGGGTGGACAAACAGTTTGCGCAGCTGTGGTCTTCTCCTTATTCAGAGCTAAATTCTAGATGAAAGCCATTAGTCTGCGATAGAGTGGACTTAATAAGAATCACTGCTAGTTAAGCAGGGGACTCTTATATTATTGCTGAACCATATGGACTATACATTAAATGAGTTGGCCAATTTTGTCCTCAATGCCAACATAATTGCTTCCAAAAATTCCAGTCAATATTGGTAAGAAGAAGCATACCCACATATTCACACCCCTCAAAGGTGGTTGTGATATTGACGAACCTCTCAAGCATTGAGATGGAATGCCTTATATTTGCCATTTGTAGACGTTTTGCTCGGGTGGGCGAGAGATAACGGATACTGTCCAGCAATTCGACGCACTTAGCTAGAATGTTGCCTGGTATATTAAGTTGGGATTTCCACTTGGGATTCTAACTATTAGTGGATGATGGTGAGACAGCATCTGCTACTTTGTTGCTACGTTGGAAAAAGCTAACACAGAGATGAAAGCTGGCATTGGTAATCTACGACGAGTCTGAAGTAGAATTTCTCGCCATTTTAATTACAGGGCAACTAGAGAGAACATGCTGTTACTTCTCACAACATATCAGATTTGGTTGCAGAGCGGAATGAAAGAACTTCTACCGGGATAGCACCTCTGAGACTTTGGCACTGGATACAGAAATGAACCAGGGAACTAAATGAGATTTTGGTACCATCTGCAAACACGAGAAGCTTAATGGGAGGTATACAGGAGTCTTACACTAACCCAGAATCTGCGTAGCAGATTTCTGACTTCTTAACAAGTTATGCAAGAGTACTTTTCAACAGACCGGATGTTATTTATTCAACAGAGTTCAACCGGAAGGGACTGACTCTGCTCCGGTGCTAGTCAAACTTTACCCAAGTTCCATATGCCAGGTTGATTAATTAAGAGAAGAAAACCCAGCCAATACTCTCATAGAATGATCATTCTCCTGTTGGCAGCGGAAAGGATGATATTCTAATCATGATGAAAGGTTTGAGAGACGTGGAAGTATTACTATTCTCTGCAAACATCATCTAGAAGTTGGTTCAATTACTAGACCATTACTTCTTTTACTGATTCTCTATGGTCCATCCTTATATTGAAGGAGTGTAACTTAAAGAGATCATTTTATCATAGACAAGAAGGAAGGCATAGGTATCAACAGTGGAGTACTGTCAAGACTGACATGGAAAGCATTTCACAGATGAGTGGAGTCATGATTCTTGATGTTTCCAGTGACTTAATGGAACTTGATGCAGGACTAACATGATGGTCTTTGCTGGTGCTGATAACTTCATTACTGAGGGATAAATGTTGGACCTGATTTTTTTGGGGTGAAAAGTCAATATAGGTTCCAGAAGCACTGCTCGAGTTAGAGTATATGAAACCAAGAAGAATTTATGAATACACCTATGGGATCTGAGAACTGTGAATGAATGAATTCAGCCAATCCCAAATGATTGACTTAAGGGGGAGGTTATGTCACATAAATGTGTCATTCATTCACATTCCCAGTCCCTAAAAACAATTGATAATTGTTAACGGAGTCCCTACTGATAGAATAGTTATTTTTAGATGGTGTGTTCGAGAACGGAGTAGGGTACACCAAGGGGCC